>JAUZSX010348922.1:0-10210 GCA_034780655.1 Idiosepius hallami
CTCTGGAATAAGTTAAGCGGGATTAGGAAATTACCAAGAGTTCTCTGGAATAAGTTAAGCGGGATTAGGAAATTACCTCAAATTGCTGTCTTACAACCAGTGCACAAAGTCCCTGAGCAAAAAAATATATATATTTCTTAATTTGCTTGTTCTGCAAAAGCGCCCCAAAACGGAACGAAAAATTCTCGACCATTTTTTTTAGGTTAGATGTAAAAATCTTTTTGGTTATGGGTTGGTACTTTAAATTTATCCTCATTTTTTTAAATTAAAAATTGTTTAATCCTTTGTACTCTAAAGAGCTGATATTTCGGCCCTGGCAACCTAAAGCAAAGACACGCCACCAATATTTCGGATCAAATGGTCATATTGACCAGTTGATAATTTTGCTAAGTCAGGGTCCAAAGAACTAAACAAAATTCTTCCGTTTTTGTGAATAAAAATCGTCCACTTAAGCTTCAAAGATTAGAATAAGTTGATTTTTTTTAATTTTCGATTTTGTTTGCGCGTGCGCATTTGAAAAAATAAAAAAACTGAGCGAAATTAAAATTTCCTAAAAATAATACCGTTTAATGTTGTTGTTCACAATTTTTCCCAATTATGGTCAAATAATAACGATTTTTGATACTGTCCGTTAAAAGTGCTAAAAAAATATTTAAGATAATTTCCGGAATCTAAAAATAGGCGATAGATTCTTTCAATTAAAATAATTGGCATTTTCCGTAACCAATTAATGGACTTTGTACTTAACATCATTATTTTACGGAATTACGTTGTTTTTATTCGGTGGGAAAGATTATTTGTCAATTTGCTGGTGGTTGGTGTCATTAAATAAAAACTTTTTAAACAAATGAATTCAAATTGTTACTTTTAACTAAGTTTATTAAATATTAGACCTTGATAACAACCTATTCGGGATGGAGTGAGTGAGTTAGTTGGCTAATCATTAAATAAGAACATTAATTAATTCTTTGGATCCTTAGAGGCCGATATATAGGCTCTGCTGAGAACATAAGGCAAAAGAAGACACACCAATATTTTGGCTTTAATATGTTCCAATGTTCCATTAATATAACGACTCTGAGTGAGTGAGTGACTATTTGGTAATTTTGATAAGTCGGGGTTCAAAGGATTAAAAAAACATTAACATTCTTCGTCAATCTATCAATTTTTAGTTACATATTTTGGTGTTTATTACTCGAGTATTAAACACTAGAATTTTAATCACATGGGTTTTTTTCATCACGTACGCCTAATCACTCGAAGAATTTCATTTGGGGTTTCTGAAAGCGTTTGAACGGTGTTATTTTTTTTCTTTAAAATGATTTTTTTTTCTCCACATATCTGTCCATTTTTTTTTTTTTTTTTTGAATTCTTTAGAATGATGATTCTTCATACATATCCATTTTTGCGAATAACCCCAAAATTGTCAAAGGTCCTAAAGATTTAACGTAAAAAAAACATAATTACATAAATAAATGGAATTCTTTTCTCTGGGCTGATTAAAGTTCTCGCTCGATGTTGGAATGATTAAGTGTTCACGTGATGAAGAAACCACGTGATTAAAAGTTTAGTGAAAGTCAGTAAAAACCACATGATGGTTATCTTTATAAATGAGAATAAATAAAAAAAAAATTGAGACAAATTGAAGAAAAACTTTATGAAACTTTCAAAACTATTTTTCTACATAAGATCATCCATAACTCACTACGGTGTTTTTATCACCCGACTATTCATTTACGGTCTATTCATCACTAGACTTTACTTTTCATCACATGTTTTTTCATCACGTTGACAATTCATCACTCCGAACCTCTTCATCACTTGGAGTTTTTTCTAAAATTTAAGTCCTGTAATGTTTGCTAACGTTAAAATAAAATGAAACTATTTTAGTCTGTTTAGATTTTTAATTATAAATTTTTTTTTTTTTAAGTTTGAAAAAGTGGATGATATTTACTTTATAAGATTTAAGTAATCTTACGTAAAAATAACCCCAAAATTTTCAAAGGAGCTAAAAATTTAACGTAATAAAAACATAATTACATAATTAACATTATTACATGAATAAATGTAATTTTTTTTTCTTTGGGGCGATGATAGTACGCGATGTCGGGGTGATGATTAATTCACGTGATGAAAAGTCTAGTAATGAATGAATTGCCTGTGATGATTAGTCAGGTGATGAGAAGCCGGTAAACCCTCAATACACTCCTGCAGTCCTGCAGGCGATGTTTCCATCGAGAAATTGTTTCTTTATTTTCTCTAAGATTGACTTTATGTCATTTGACTTAAAACTTTTTTTTTATTTACCCTTTGTGTTGTTATCCAGCCATGTGTACTCGTATATGGGTGTATAAAAACCATTTCAAACTAAAAACGTTTTCTTCCTTGCTTTTTCACTGAGTTAATAATCACTGTGTGTCCTCTTTTATTCTTTTTCCTTTTTTTTCTATCCAATCAAATGCCTCTTTTGATTGTCAGTAACAATTACCTAGGGACATCTCTTCTCTCTCCTATTATCTGACTCAGAGTTGACTAGATTACAACTACCATCTAAGTCTAGTGATTACTAGGACAACTCAGTCATAACAGTTGCCAAGAAAATCACTTCTGCTTGATCTATGTGGTTAAGGAAATCCAATAGGTCAAATAGTTTTAAGTTCAATTGACGACTCTTTTGGTTCCATGGATAACCATTTTGGCAATCATTTTGTCTTGAGATTAATGTCATTTATTGTTGAATAATATACATTTAGTTTGTAACCTTATTACAATAGTAACGCCTCCCAAAGTTATGTTTTTTATAAAGTTAATTCCAAAAGTAATTTTATTATTTTATCCAGAATACAAATTGGCCACACAAAACTTACCCACTCTTACATATTCAAATAGGAACAACCACCACAATGCCAAACATGTCAGAGGGCTTACACAGTCGAACATATTCTCATAGAATGTAAAACCTACACTACCGCAAGAAAGTGTCATCTTCAAACCAACAATATGAAGGACTTATTAGAAAACATCTGCACAGATGACATTTTCTCATTCCTGAAAGAGATAAAAAACATATAATACAATATCCTGTCAAAACGCCTCTAACTCAATCAAATACCCTCATCTTACAAAAATAATATAGTTAAATTAAAAAAAAATACACTCAAACAAACAACCACTCACAAAAATAACTAAAAATAAAAAGCTATAAACAACCCAAATTTAAACAAATAAAATTAGTTCACAGCATTAAATGACCGAATGAGAGTGGATTTGATGGTTAAATAAACCAACCAACCAAAATAATGCCAGGTATTATTTTAAGTTATTTTCTATAAGTATCATTCCAAAAGAAATGTAACCTATTTTTTAAAGTTATTTTTTATAAGGGTCATTCCAAAAGTACTACCACCTATTTTCCAAATTTATTTTTAATAAGGGTTTTTCCAAAAGTAATGCCACCTATTTTTTGTAAAGTTAGTTGTTATGAAGCAGTATAAAAAATAGAAGGCATAAGTTTTAGAATGACCCTCATAAATTTGTCATTGTACTACATATCAATTTTGTACTTAACAGTATGAACATTTGTTTTACGGCATCTCAACTTTTATAGGTCATTTAATGCCGAGAACAGGCGGCAAGGTAGAGTATTGGTAAAAGCTCGAACTTTGGAATCATATTACACAAGTTCAAATCCCAGGTAAAACCATTGCATCTACCTTTAACTGCCTCGGACAGATAGGGCTTGTTAACTCGGGAGAGTAACTTATCTAGATGAAGGGCAACACTGATTTCAAAAGCCCGCAAAAGGTCCTCAGTTTGGGAATTGAGCATAGGGCTAATGACTCTTTCTTGTAAAACAAGTATGCTACGGAAACAACAAATAACTGAATTTGCTGCCCAACGCACCACTAGGTGTAATAGTTTAAGAAGTAAGAATGCCAAGAACAATTGTTTTTGGGAAACATTCTTTTTGTCCACAAATAGGTGTTTGAATAACACAATATGCACTGTTCAACCCCCACCTGAAAGGAATGTAGGATTTCATACCTTTCCCAAGGGTAATAGTCCAAATATGAACCCAAACAATTGGGATTTGAACTCGCATATTGCAATTATGAGGTCCGACTGTCTGTTCTCTGTCCCAAATGGATTAAGAAAGGAACCCTGAATGGTAGACAGAGCCAGGGCTGAGATGAAGGACGACTCTATGGTACAAGAACAGGTAGTGGCCGTTGCACAGGCCTCACCGGTAATGGACAATCTCTGGAACCCAGCCCGTGTATGCTACAGGTGCGACAGGCAGGGCCATATGACGAGAAACTGTTGAAGATGACCGATGGCTGTTTGCCAAAGAACAAAAAACAATATCCTAAATCATGAATTAGGGTTGATTTTTGGAGTTTATTTTTTACTTAAATTTTTGTTATTGTTGAGTTTGAGCTATTGTTCATGATATTTTTTTGTTTTGTATCTTTCTTCATTCTATCTCTGTAGGCCTTTGTAGTTTCGACCCACTGGTTATGGCAGGAGGTGGTGTTAATTCAGAGACTATGGGACCAAATGATTCTTCCTTGGACTCACAAAGTTTCCTTGCCAATTTCCCACTGATGTTCGTTTGGCAAAAGAAAAGAAGCAAACTTTTCTTGGATTCTGATTTTCTCACTTTGCAAATTGAAAACACAGAAACAAAAGAAGAACCATTTCAATGTAAGTTCAATTTCCTTTTCTTTCTTTTTTTTTTTTTTTCTTTAATTAAAACCAAATACCATTTTTTTAAAAATTCTCTGGTATTGTCAACTGATTATCGGCAACACCAGATAGGAAATCTTGAGCCTTGTATTCTCTGCACCCACTGCCTTACATAGTTGTTGTCAGTCACACTATGTTTAATAACCTTACATAGACTGGAGGATAAGTTGGCTGAAACGTGTAAAAACAACAATTAAAAAAAAGAAAAATGAGGACAACAGTCTGTAAAGAAATTAATGAAAATAGATAAAGAAACCTTAAACCTTATCTAAAATAGATACTAAGCTTTTCATACTTAAAAATCATACTTTAGGCTATCATCTACTTGTTTTTAGGACAATATATTTGTTTGTTGGTTGGTTGAACTTGTTTTATGACATATCAACATTTTTAGGTCATTTAATGCCAAGAGCAATTATTTTTTGATAAATGTTCTTTTTTTGTCCACATGTTTTCTTTTTAATAACAAAATGTGCACTATTTAGCCTACAGCTGGAGAGGATGAGGGGTCATACTTTTCCCAAGGTATTAGAGCAAATGGAATGACTAGAATTCAAAAGTCTTGTTTTATGATTCTGAAGAACTGTTTTTTTGGACAATATTTTGGTTGGTTGGTTGGTTGGTTGGTCGGTCGGTCGGTCGGTCGGTCTTGTTCATAGGCCAAGTGGACCTCCTTTGTTTTGGACTATAAAGTTTTTTTTTCAATTATTCTTAATTTGGCTTGATGTGTAGCTTTCAGTTTTAATTGTTCTTTTGACATACCTATGATTACACATACACTCATCAGCCTCCGACCATAGTTGATAACAACATTTCTGTAAATAAGGTGAAACAGCAACCTCCAAATGCCCCCCCCCAACAGAATATTGAATACCCTTAGAAAAGGTATGAATCCTCTCATTTTATCCAGCTATGGATTAAATAGTGCATACTATCTGTGAACAAAAATTGAACTCCTCTAGGTGTAGGGATAACGCTGATTCCAAAAACCAAGGTAGATGAGACCTTTGAACTCAATGAGAGTTACTCATCTAGGTGAAGGGCGATGCTGATTGCTCAGCAGAGATATAATGAGCATCTAAAGCTGGCCTGATGCCTAACTTGGTTTGATGCTCAATAAAGTAGAAATATACCCTTAACTGCTGAAAAGTCTCCATCATTTTCCTGATAACCTTTGATATCCTTTTTCTTCTCATGCTTATATCATTCCTAACTGATAAATACAAAACTAATATTAATTGCTTCCTTCTATTACGTTGTCCCTAAAGTTTGTAGAAATTTTTCTCATCTAGTAATAACAAAAACAACAAAATTAATTCCTCAAAATAAAGACCATAATTTTCCAAGACTTTCTGCCATCAAATCTGCAAGCTTTCGGATTTGGTGATTGTAACATTAAACTGGCTTCAAATCAAAGAATTCTTGACAGGCTTCCTTGAACTTTTGGGAACATAATATTTATGTTTTATTGAAATTTGATATTCATGTTGTTTTTTTATTTTCTTCTTCTTTCCGCAGTGTCTATTTCTAAATTAATGTCAACCGAGTTTGTTGCACCGAGTGATGGAAAACAGAGTCCATCTTTGAATATTCATTTTATCAAAGATTGTAAAGAAAAGAAATTGATCCACGATATTTTGACGCTTTCTGGAAGTGAGGCAGATTGTCACAGCACAGCAGAAGCAATAAATACCCTATTGCTTTCTCGTGAGTTTACAAAGATTCTAAGGTTTGAACATTACCAATATAGCATATGTCTTTAAACACAACCCAAAAATAATGAATTTTTGACTTTGAAAAATAATTGTTTGTTTTGTTTTGTGTTTGGCAGCATATCAACTTTTTTTAATGCAATGGCAGATAGTATATTATAGTATATTATATTTACTTGGTGAACACTAATTCAAGTTTGGTACAAGGCCATTTTTTCATGCTCTTACCCGGGTTTTTTACATTCGGTGTTACCCTTTACCTAGATGAGTAAATCTCCCGAGTTAACAAGTTCCATGCAGTGGTTTTGACTGGGATTCAAACAAGTGAATGCAGTGGTTTTGACTGGGATTCAAATTTGCATACTACCATTCTGGAGCCTGAGCTTTTACCAATGCACCAACTTTTCTGCCGACAGATAGTGTATGTTGCGTAGTGGCTGGTACTTACCCGTGTCAAGAGACGATCGATAAGTTGGCTGACTGGGTCGAAATGGAATTTGAAAGGGCTACTTATATTTTGGATGTTGTCCGTTCTACTGGGCCATTCTAAGATTCCAGGAGAGTGGGCATCTCCCTGCTGTCCATCTTCAAGCTTTTCTCCAAAGTTGTTGGGCTGGAATTAAGAATATTCGACAACACTAAAATAGACATTTTCAGTTAACCGTTTATTTCAGCCATCTGTGGACGTCTCTGGCTTTCTCACCTTCTCTACTCACTACACGTGGTGTTCATGTTCTTATAGTCAGTGTGACGTCAAGATCGAGGTCACCTGATCATTGACAAAAGTGACCGACACTCACACCGCACCCCATATTGCTACATTTTTAGGTCATTTTAATGCCGAGAACAATTATTTTATTTGATAAACATTATTTTGTACTCATGTAGTTTTTTTTATTAACACAATTTGCGCTGTTATATAAACTTGAAGGCAGGTTTGCAGTACAGGACAACGGAATAACAATCTATTGGGTTTGAGACTATCTGGGAAAAGCAGCTAATCACTGTTTGGGAAATTATCATATGACTCTTTTAGTTACTAGACGGGACAACTTTTTCAAATTACAGTTATCAGAATGTAAATAAACAAACCCTTCTCAATTTTTTTAGAACTAAAACCAGTAAGAAATTTTTTTTTTTTCAGAACTTAATCCTATTTCACTTCTCTTTTAATACAGAATTTTATTTTAAAATACATAATGCTCCTCACAGATGCATGCATTTTGCCGTTATGTCAGAAACTAAATAAATAAACACAGATTTTCTCAAACAATAACACTTTTTCTTTTGGTGCTCAACTAAGTATATATTATATTCCCAATGAGAAAACTTAGGCGGCGAGGTGGAGCATTGGTAAAAGCTCGGACTTTCGAATCGTATAACGTGAGTTCAAATTCCAGTCAAAACCATTGCCTCTACCTTTACCTTGCCTCAGGCAGATGGGGCTGATTGAGAGTATCTCATCTAAGTGAAGTGCTACGCTGATTTCAAAGGTCCTACTAGTTAGGAGTTGAGCATAAGGCTAGCAACTCTTTCTCATAAAAACAAGTATGCTACGGAAACAGCAAAAAACAAATTTGCTACCAAACGCACCATTTCAGTGTAAAAGTTGATGAATGAGAAAATTAGTATATATTTTGTTGCAATTTGTTGCCTGATATTTTATCCTAATCTCTATTTAAATTGTGTTTTTTCTTTCTTTTTATTTGATTAAATTTTTTTTCTCTTTGTTTTGATTAAATTTGTTTTTTCTCTTATAATTGGCTGATTCTATTGTGCCTTGGAATCAGTAAAATATACAAGATCATCTTTTACTTATAAATCTTTAGAAGCAGAAAATGTTATTTTTTATTTCTTTTTTAAGTTCCGAAAAGGCCAAAGCGACTTTTGGTATTTGTTAATCCAGAAAGCGGTCGACGGAAAGGAAAAAAAGTCTATGAAAAAGTCGCGCCACTCTTCAGCCTTTGCAACATTACAACAGATGTTGTAGGTAAGTAATCTACGTCTACATTGGTATACAGAGTGCTGCTTTGGTTATAATGCCACTTTTTACCATATTTTTGGTCAGCTGGGCTGGTAAGGGCATGACTGCAAAAAAATGAAATTTCCCTCTTATTGATCTCGACAAATGAACCAATCAGATAAGACTATCAATATAAACTTTATTATATAATCCTTTTTTCACAATTACTAATCATAATCCATGAAATAAGGCTCAACGTTTTTATCTGTTGTACCTTGGGTCTAAAGGGACAAAAAATATTACATACATGTGCATAAGTAGGTAAATATCATTGTTATTGAGTTAAACAGTGTTGGATTATTTTTGGTCTACTCGGACCATGTTTTCTTTCTTTCCTTCTTTCTAAATTGTGTATGTTCGTTCATATTTGAAAGAGTCCATTTTATATGAGAACCATCTAATGTCAACCAATAGGAGAACAGAATGCAAGTTACATTGTCTATAAAATAATTAAAACCAAACTGCCTTAATTGATCACTGTTGCTGATATTCTGCTACTACCCACATGGATCATATTCACCAATTTATTAATATTAATTAATATTAATATTAATTAATATTAATATTCTTGGATAATTTGCCATTTTGGATTATTGTTGAACTTTAACATCTTGGATAAATTACCATCAATTTCATCTTGGATTTATCTAGCCCCATTTTTTTACAAGGAATAATGACGCAAGATTTAATGAACAGTTTTTAAATCTTTTTTTTATGTGTTTATTTTCTAATTTATCTAATTTACTTAATTTTACTTAAACTGACTGTCTCATGTAATTTACATATGTCCATCTGGTTATTCACAATTTCATCTGAACTGTTTATATTGTTTTTCTTTTTTTTAGTTACAGAGCGGAAAAATCATGCCAAAGATTTGCTGGGGACATATGATCTAAGCAAAATTGATGCGTAAGAATTTTTATATTGAATTTTCAATATTTAGAAAAATTATATTCTACTTGCAGAATCTGTAGAAATTTTACCATACTTGAAAATTTTAAAAACAAACATCAGCAAGCAGTTTAATTTCTTTAAAGCAACTTCAATGGAATTTAAAACAATTTACACATTTTTATTCTCATAGAACAGAAAATAATTTTAATATAAAATTTTAATGATTTCTATAAAAGAGAGCAAATAATAAAAGGACGTAATTCATTTCTCTTTGTTGTGTTTCTGTATAAGATCATGATTGCTATTTGTGACATGAGACGAAATAGTGTTAGACAAGTGAGTTAATATTTAGATAAGTTTGTATATTTCTTATATCCAGGGTGGGGCAGAAAAAACGGGGGTTTTTTTTGGAATTGCTTTCCTTAATATTTTTAAAAATACATTAAATAGGGACTCTTTTTTTTTTTGTTTTGTTTTTTGCAAAGACATGCCATTTTATCAGTGTTGAGCTCAGCCACACAATGGTCCCAATGCAGAATACGCCTTGTAGCCTCTTTACCTTAAAAAGGCAACATACTATAGGCTTTGATAAAAGTCTATATTTACATATATATACAAATATTTAGAGAGAGACACAAAGGATTGATACATAAGTTTGATAATTATTTTCTTTATTTAGTCCTAATAATTGATTATTTTGGAAATTTTTGCACTACAAAGATCTGTGAAACCTCGGGAGCTTGTCCACCCAACCCCCCCGCGGTTATTTTTATAAATAATTTAAAAATGTTTATTTAAGATAAAAGTTCAAAGCATTCAACCTAAGGTTTTTGTG
>JAUZSX010348933.1:0-10210 GCA_034780655.1 Idiosepius hallami
GCTAATTAGTAGATAGATTTATTATTGAAAAGTGCAACAAAATGTACATTACATAAAATAAATCCAAGATATTTTTATATTCAATTTAAATTAAATCTTTATAACCTATTTGGTAAAGTTTAAGTGCACTGTGAAAATTGATGATTTTCGAATTAAATCTTGTAACTTAAATTTTAAAGCGTATACAGCTGAAACAATTTTCTTGCCCTGCATGAAATGCTTTTCTAACTTGTTTAATTATATTCACATCCTAACGAACATCATAA
Organism: Idiosepius hallami; assembly: GCA_034780655.1. Lineage (NCBI taxonomy): Eukaryota > Metazoa > Mollusca > Cephalopoda > Idiosepiidae > Idiosepius > Idiosepius hallami. The sequence goes on from JAUZSX010348933.1 coordinate 267, forward strand.
ACCCCAAAATGGGGGACGCTACGAGCCATTATCGATACAAATTTGTAATTTTGACCAAATGGCAACTAATTTTTCGGTTTAAAACCAAATCGAATTGGTTTTACAGGTCTGAAAACTTCAATTCATATTTCAATTGTCTCGACGAATTCGTATTTTACATTTTTACATATATTTATAAGATAAGTGTTATTTTAATAGAATTGGTTTTAAATACTAAGTGGTCAAAAAGTCACAAACCATTTAAATAATTTAATAATTTATTTAATTTTAAGTGTATAATCAACAAATTTAAAAACTAGATGAATTGAACCCTCCAAAATTTTTGGTAATACTTATTTTTAATTTTACACAAAATTAAACCTATAAACAAATGTATATCTACAGTAGGTCTAATTATGGAAAATAAAGTTTTTAAAATCTCCACCAGTACGTGATTATGTATTTCTGAGTTTTTTGTCTTTTATTTCGCTTTGATTGTTCTGTTTAAGATCCTCAGTAGTGGCAGGTTTGTTTTTGTACACTTTGTCTTTGATATAGCAGAAAATAATCAGAACTTGTCAAATCTGGTAAACAAGAAAGCCAATAAGAGTGCGTTAATCCTGGTTATATTTACTCATTTTGACTTCCAATGACTCTTTTATTTATTATGGAAATTTGATATAAATATATTAATAAACATGGAAATTTTTGATTTTCTTAAAATCATCAGTGACTTTTGGAACAACCAGTACAAGTATTTAAATCACTGGTCACAGCAGAGATGTTGTCAGTTTGTTTTAGGTGTGGTTTCCTGGGCCAATATTGTATATTAATCAATGGTTTGCCTTTTGTTACTATTATATAAGACAACTTTCGATTTTGAGATGATTTTGAGAAGTGAAAATATCGATTTATAGCAGTAGAAATACTTGAAAGGTAAAGAATTTCGGTAAGAAATTAGATGTTTCCTTCCTACGAAGCATTTCTTCAGGGTTAGATACAAATACTTGTACAGGTTCTCCAAGCAACCTCTGTAAAAGAAAGCTTTGACTTGGTTAAAAAATAAGTTCAACACACACATAAACACACACACATACACACACACAAAAACACAAATATATATATATAAAACACAAATATATATATATTTATAATGACAATGTGGTTCGGTTATACTTTTTTCAGGGCATGCGTATTATTCCTTTTACTGTGTAATAATATATATACATATTAAGTTCATATAGATTGATACAAATATGTCTACTGGCTCATTGAGTGGATTCTTTATACGAGAGCTATGAATTGTTTTTAAAAATAAATTTAAAAAAAACAAATTAGGTAACATATTTGAGATTCGATCTTAAATTGTCATCCGAGTCGTTAATATATATATGGTGCACCGTCTGCTTCTCACTGAATGACGGGCCTAGATGATGAGAACAACTGTTGCACGAAGGAAAAGGCCGCCAAATTAAATATGAAAGGGCATTTAGATAAAAATGGCACTGCATCAGGGGAAATAAAGAGATCGATTGCTAGATGATAATAAAACCTGACGATTATGACTTGAAAGCGCATATTTCGATTTGAGACTTCTGCGCACCTATCGACTACCCCACAAGGCTTCCCCTTTGCTTTAAATATTCAGTGAACTTTTTTTATTCTTTCTTTGTTTTTTGTTTTTTTTTTCTTTTTTTTTCAAATTCTTTTCCAAATCAATTGATTCACAGTGTAATTAGTATTTAGGTGGTACCCCAGGCAATAAAGTCATTTCTGCTTTTATAATTTATCTTAAAGGTATTTTCCTCGTAGGAAGGCCGTGTGAAAAGATTCGGTCATAATTACTTGTTAATAGGTTTCGTTATTTTCCTATTAACTTTGTAATGATCACACAATTCAAATATATTTTATTCTACTCTAAAAGACTAAATGATCAATCACCAAATTTGGATTATTATTCGCTTCTTTTGTTTTTATAGCATATCAACAGTTTCATGGCCAGGGATGGTGGATCATTAATAAAAGCTTTGGCTCTGGAATCGGATTACGCGAGTTCGAATCCCAATAAAATCCATTATATTCACCATGAGCTGCTTCGAGGGAAACTCATCTAGGGGAAGGGCAACACTAAGTGCAAAAAGTCCGGGTATATAGACCATGTAAAAACGGCCGTGTGCCAAACTTGGGTTTGTGCTCGACCAACTAAATATGATAACAGTTATATCGTCATCAAGTGCTGAATTGAGTTAATACGAGGTTCGTTCTAAAAGAAATGCCTACCGATTTTTATTCCACTCGAATGGATGAGAAAGGGATTGCAAATTTCATTGCTATCAAGACAGAACTCTGGGCTCTGGAATCGTATTACGCGAGTTCGAATCCCATTCAAAACCATTTTATTTATCAAGACTGGATTTTCATGCATTCTTGGCCTGAAAATATCACTTTTTTGTAGAGGTGACCAGTTTAAATTCTAATAAATTAACTCCTGTCGTCGATGTGAATCTGAAATAGATATGTGTTATTTAGTTCCTCTGTGCAGAAAAAATGGAACCAATCAACATTTGGTGTCACCTGTCAAACATTTATGAAACCGATGCTGACAAAGCTGATATCAGCACTGTTAAGGGGATGGGTTCATCGATTTCAGTGTGATTTTTTTTTCTTTAAAAAAAAATATTTGAAAGGAAGTAATGTGTTAAATATTGATTTTTCTATTTAATTTTTTTCAAACATCTTTCAAAAAGAAAAAGTTTAGAAAATATCTGTCTGTCTTTCTTTATTTCTCTTTCTTTCACTTTCTCTTTCGATTTTTTTTTTGTTTTTATAACACGTCCTTTTCTTTCTTTTTACATTTTCTTTCTTCTATTCTTTGTTACTTTATTTTTTTTTTTTTTTTCATAATCCAGCACATCTGCTATTTTCCTATCCATGTCTGATACTGTCGGCTCGAGGAGCAAATATATGAAAATTATTTCATCAAATTGGTCAGTGCGTTCACGTGAATTTTATTTAGCTTCTACTGACCGCCGACAGGCAGAAGTCGTCTATTTTTGCGATAAGAGATAAGAGAAATTCAAATTTACTGAGAGATTACCTGGGTGGTAGACAGATAGTGTCACCACAAATGCAAGTTTTTGCCGCCTCCCACTGAGTGCCATCTTTATCCTTCGATAAATTTTCCCTTTACGAACCGCTGCCAACCATGCAAAACATGTCATGTAATTTGATAAGATAGAAATGAAAAAGAATGAAACAAAATTGAAAAAAAAGAAAGAGAAAGTGAAAGAAAACAAGCAAGCGAGAAAGAAAGAAAGAAAGAAAGAAAGAAAGAAAGAAAGAAAGAATGAAAGAAAGAAAGAAAGTGAAAATGAACGAAAGTAAGAAAGAAAAAGAAAAAGAAAGAAAGAAAGAAAGAAAGAAAGGAAGCAATGAAGGAAGGAAGGAAGAAAGAAAGAAAGAAAGAAAGAAAGAAAGAAAGAAAGTAAGAAAGAAAAAGTAAGAAAGAAAAAGAAAGAAAAAAGTGAAAAAGAAAGAAAGAAAGAAAGAAAAAGAAAGAAAGAAAGAAAGGAATGAGAGAAGGAAAAAAGAAAGAAAGAAAGAAAGAAAGTGAAAATGAAAGAAAGTAAGAAAGAAAAAGAAAGAATGGAAGGAAGAAAGAAAGAAAGAAAGAAAGTAAGGAAGGAATTTTTTCCTTTGTACTCAAAGATTAAAAAATGGGTGAAAATCACCCTTCGTTGGCGCTTTGCTTCAATAAAAATGGCTTCCAAGAATGATTATATTAGACACAACCTAACATGTGACTAGATGAACGTGTTAAGTCGGTATCTTGCGATAATAGGAGAAAATTGGTAGATAGGGATATTAGTCAAGGCGACAATTTGAGAAAATGCAGATAAATATCATAAACGAGATCAGGAGGAAAATGGTGAACCGGATGCCGTATCACTGTAAGACGACTTATATGTCTCATTTGTTGAACGACATATGAACTGATAAAAAGTTATAACTTGTAAATAAAGCCTATTTTAAATAAAACATTCTATATAGGTCGTGTCCTCACTCGAAAAAAAATACTGTCTTTTAGTAGCGGTGGCGTAATGTTTTGAAAAATTGTGTATAAAACCATTAGACTTTTTTCTGTAACTTTCCCCAAGTGAAATTTCTCTGCATTAAATATGTTATTTCAATACTAATCCACACACGGTGGAAAAATTATATATTGTGTAATGCGTTTTACAAGAAATAATATGAAGTTGCAAGTTTCTTTTCTTGCATTCACTCTGACTCACATATTAGGTAGCTACACCATGGCTGCTCCTGTGCTCTGAGTAAGTAGTTGAATTAGTAATATGTGTAAGAGTTCATTTGTAAGTAGGTATCCACAATAATTTTATTCAATATAATATCATATTATAAGAAAGGAATTATTACAGAAAAGATAATTTTTATGATAACTTAATCAAAATTTCCAAACTATTATAAGCTATTATAATAATAGAATTAGGAGACTATTATAACACGTGATGGAAGCACTGGTCGCTGGTTCACAAGATACGGAAGACAAAGACAATCATGATAACAAAGTTTGGGTTAGCGTCCTATTTAGACCATATGAATTTTTCATTTCAATTTTTTTTCAAGTCCAGTCAACATCCGGGTTTATGTGTTTTAGAGTCACCTTTCACATTGACATTTTCAAAAGTTTAACACGTAAATATAATAAAAAGCATTGATTTATTTTTTCATTTATTTTTTTTTCCTTCTCAAGTCATCGAAATTGTCTCCATCTCCACATGTTCGATTTAAAATTAAATGATATTATTTGTCAAAATCGGCAGATCAAACGCATTGATCTCATCGGCCTCCCGCCGATATCGCCATAAGTGTTACATTTATTTGATCCACCCTTATAGAAAGAAGAATCATTTATTTAGGTTTGATTATAAATAAAACTTTTGAATCTGATTAGATGAAAAAGAAATGTTCGTGTTCTGTGTTTGATAGATGGACTCTAATATCAAAATGTCATACTTCGATAATGAGAAAAATATAACTTGCAATATTTCTTCTACCCTTATGATTGTTCAACTTATAATATTTCATTGTAATGGATCGAAAAGTTTGATTTGAATTTTTTGTAGATATACTTTGTTTTACAGTAGTAAAACTAGTGTTTAGTATTGGTTTAGTTCAATTCACCACGATTTTTATTTGAACACAAAATATATTAATTTGAAATGAGTGTATTGGTGGGCGATAAGTTGTAAAATAGGCAAACAGACATACAAAAGTACATATGGATGAATAAATAGTTTAACAGATTGGGAGATGTATAGATAGACAGACATACAAATGGATAAATAAATAGTTAAAAAAACAGATTGGCAAATAAATAGATGAATAGAACAAATAGGCAAATGGACAAATAAAAAAGACAACCGGATGTGTAAAGAAACTGTGATAAATGCAAGTTCTAGGTAATAGATAGATAGATAGATAGATAGATAGATAGATAGGTTTGGAACAAAGCTAGTCAAATTATCAGCTGTATATTAAGATTGAAATAACCAATTAAATTAATGCAAGAAATTTTATACTTGATATTTTTTTTAATCCCCCTCACCAATTTTAAAAAACAGGCTGGGAAACATGTCCACATGATATAGAAATAAATATTTTTTAAAACAAAGAGCAGTTTGGAACAGATATAATTATCGATCGAAAAAATGAACCGTGAGAAATATCAATCCATGGATTTCGTGTCGAACGAGGAAAAAGCAAAACGTGATATTCTAAAAATATGAAAGAAAAACGGAAAACTTTGTATGAAGACTTTGTGGTTGTTCACAAAAAAATGAAAGAACAGGAAGAAAAATTGGCGGGAAAAAGTTTGAAGAACAAAAAAATAAAACGAGAAAAAATATGTATAAATATTTTTTTTTAATTGAATATTGAATGAATGAAGATTATAACTATAAATAATGACTCTTATTCACTTTCTATTTTTATGGTGTCTGCTTAAATATTGTCTCCAGTAAATCATATTTATTAATATTGAGATGATTCAAGTATGTCGATTGTTACAGACAAAACGTTTCTTTATTTGACTGAGATGAGATTTCATATCTCTTGGCGTCACTCGTTGTCGAGTATGACTGTCCTCTGTCTTGGATCTGTGGACCCTTTGGTGGAGGACGCCTGTGCGTGATGTCTTTTAACGTGCAGAGACTGATGCACATGCAGTCACCACACGACTTCTTGGCAGAGGTTGGCCTTGTTCCAATGGCACAGAGAAAACCATATCGACTGGAGGCCATCCACTGTTGCAGCCTTCATCTGCCTTCAGTGCCGTTGTGACACTGTAAACATCTGTAAACATCATCCGCCACATCCACCGTTGAGGTCTTGCACTACTTAACCCATAGCTGGAGGGAAGATTGGACTTCATACCTTTCCCAAGGGTATTAGTTGACATGTTAACGTAGACAGAATAACTTGGATTCGAAAACGCATAGCACGGTTCCGAAGTCCGATTGTCTATCCACTGAGCCATGTCGACTGCCCTAATAACACATAAAGCTATATTAGTGGTTTAATGCTAAATCTTTTGTTAATACAGAGTGTTCAAAAAGTTAATGTGCACTATGAATTTATAGAAATTTAATAAACAGTAAATTTTATTATAAAACATTTATAAAATAAAATTTTTACCATAAATGTTTCATTTTCAGTATCACAGCTTATCTTGAAGGATATGCTGGATATGGCCTCTATTGGGATTAAGCAATGTAAATAAAAACACACGCAGCCGACTTGGCCCCAAAACGCACAGAAATGAATGACACCACAAGGCCCGGTTGTTATTAATGGAAAACAATATATTCAACGAAACAGACATGGAAAAAACATTTATATAGTCACATGTAATAAGTCCAACTGGAGCCCCTGGCTCCATACACACAAAACAACCAGCGTACATTTTCTCCTTCAGACGGGACTTCTTCCCTAACGTGGGCCCTCTCGTCCGACAACGCCCCAACCGGTCTGTCTGCTACACTTTAGTCCAACTAGTGTTCTGTCCTGTTCTTGCCTGTCCTGTCCTCTTATTCCCTTGGCACTGGTGTACTCTCTCTCCCCTTGCTTCAATTACGGTATCACTTAAATATTTTCCTCCTTCGATCAGAATGACCGTCAAATATATAATACTACAAGCAACTTTCCAGACATAATTATTGTATAATTGTATAATTCTGTTGTAATTGTGAGTTCGAATCTCATCCTAGTGTCACCAGTTGTTGTGGTCGTCACTTGTTGTGGTGGAGTGTGGTGTTGTATCTAGTGTAGTTATTAAAATAAAAGAGAGATCACATTTATAGTGATTGAAAGAGTTCATTTTGAAGTGTATATATATTTGTTCATTGGATGAAGTAGTACACCAACAGGAGAAAAAAACTTTTCAAAAACCTACGATTTTAGTAAGTTTCTTTTATTTTCAGTGTAATTTTCTTCTGTATTTAAAAGTAAAATCTTTGAAAAATATTTCCCAACCAAAGTCAGGTACTTCTGCTAGTATAAAATATTAAATCAAATTTTTTTGTTTCAAATACCCGGAGACAAGAAAACCTTTGGCGCCCTTGCTATTATCAATTATTAATTAAAAATTTTTATATTTGAAGAAAGATTTTTGGTTAATTTCCTGAAGTGTTATAGAGTATTTGCCACTGTTGCATATCCCACACTTGATATGCCTTTGATGAAATCGAACCACCCCACACACTCAACTTGTTGGAGGGAAGGCAATGTTAGTTGTGTCAGAAAAAGTTCAATTAAAAATCTAATAAGTTTGATTTTAAGCATGTTTTTTTTGCTGTTATTCATTTTAAAATAAACTTGGTTGTGTCAGAGAAAGTTCAATTAAAAATCTAATAAGTTTGATTTTAAGCACGTTTTTTTTGCTGTTATTCATTTTAAAATAAACAATCTTGAATAAACATCAACCCTAAAAAATGGACCTAGAGTGAACTGAAAATACTTAATATAGTTTTAGAAAACTTTTAAACATTTCTTTTTTTATTTGTGATTAACAGGTACATCAGATCAGAAATTAAGACAGAGACACATGTTTTAATCATGGAATTTATGTTTTGTATACATAATTACCACTAAAAATAGTGTGTGTGTATGTGTGTTTATTTAAACAAATGTTTACTGGTACAAAATTTCATATTTGTATAAAAGAGGAAAAAACCATATAAGTCCAAAGCCTTTCCAAGCATCTCTCATCAGGACTAAATCGATAGCAGACGTTGAAACAAAAAGCAAGAAATAATTAATTATTTCTTGCTTTTTGTTTTAACATTTGCCATTGATTTAGCCCTGATGAGAGATGGTTGGAAAAGCTTTAAACTTTCACAGTTCTTTCTTCTTTTATACAATATATATATATATATGTTAACAGAAATTTTTTAAAAAATTAAAGAAATAAAGAAACAAAGAATTCGGAAGGTAGGTTTAAACACAGTATAAAGAATACAAGTCCAACCAAAGGATGTGTCTGAATAATGGTTAAGGATAACCAGAAATATTACACACCGAATATTTTGGAAAACAAACAATGCTTGACCTCGCTGCTTATATATATAAAGACAGATTGATACATAGATAGATTGAGTGAGAAAGATTGATGGATAGATAGAGTGGGATATAATGATATAGATAGCTAAAGTGAGATATAATGAGTTAGATAGATAGAATAAGATAGATAGATAGACAGATAGAATTAGATGGATAGGTAAATAGATAGATGCTAACAGATCAGCATAGACATATAGATAGAATGAGATGGATATATATATATATATATATATATATGTATATAATAAATAATTTTTTTTAAAAGGCTTAAATGATGCATAGATTTTGTTATTTTATTTTTTATTTGTAATATTTCGAGGATATTACCTCATTTTCAAACATTCACCCATGCCCCTCTGGTCCCTCAATGTCTCCGTTCAACTCTGCTGTTTCTTTTTTTTTTCTCTGTTTGTTTATGTTTTGTAGTCATGACGTTTTTTTTTGTTGTTGTAAAAATCCGTTATTTTATTTTATTTATTTATTTATTTTTTAAACATTCTTCGTGATGGGGGAATGTTTGAAAATGAGTTGATATCCTCGAAATATTACAAATAAAAAATATAATAACAAAATCTATGCATCATTTAAGCCTTTTGAAAAAAAATATTTATTTATTATATATTATATGATGCTTCAGAAGAACTATAATCTATTAATTTTTTTTTTGTTTTTATCTGTATATTTTTGTTCATTTTTAAATTGTTGAGGTTAGGGTTGCTTAATTTCTCTGATCTGACGAGAACCGGCGTCTCTAATGTTGTTGATTATGCTGCATTTTAATCTTTCGGTTCAATCAACATTCATTCAATGTCTTGTTTTGTCTGAGGCTCTGATCCGAGATTAGAATGAGACCTGATTGACATAATCAGGTCATGGCATACACTTAACGAGGAAATTCGAGTAAGAAGCACAAATGAACGCAGAAACCACCATCTCTCTTCTTTCATCCTATCTTCCATCTCCTCCTCTCTTTTTCCCCAAATACCTTTCTCCTGCTCCTGTCTCTCATTCTATCTTTCTCGCTCTCTCTCTCTATGTCTCTCTCTTTCATTATATATATATGATGACCACGTTGAAGAGAAACTGCCAGTTACCGACGGCTGTTGACTCCGTGTCTACACTTAACGAATATACACGCTCTATCACTGATATTGAGCACTCCAACTATAAATTTAAGCAAACTAATCACTTAGATTAATATATATATATATATATATAGTAATATCATATACTATTATGTTATAAACGTGTTTGTTATCTTTATAACATAATAGTATATGATATTATATATATATATATATATATATTGATATGTAGAGTTAGATTAC
>JAUZSX010348944.1:0-10210 GCA_034780655.1 Idiosepius hallami
CGCTCGTAAGCGGTAAATATAGCTATTGGGCGAGTCCATCTCTCAGTGAGAGTGCGGGGAGATCACCCTACAACAAAAATAATGAAAGTTTTGCAATCTCTACATTTTTAAATATTAGAAAAAAATGATCTTTGTTTTTTTTTAGAGGAACAGTTTATTCTAAATAGAGTTGCCGATTCAGCCATCAACATTTATGGAATGGTCAGTACATTGTCTCGAGCATCCCGCTCCCTTGAACAAAACCTGCCTTCAGCGACCCATGAAAGTCTGCTTTGCAACATTTTCTGTGAAGAGGTAATTTCTTTTTTACATCATAACTGTGTATTCTATTAACTTTCAAATTAACACTTTTTTTTTCGTTTTCCCTAAGAAGCACTTTTGAAAAACAGAGATAACCTTGTATGTTTCATTTAGCTTTGTTGCTAACGGCAACAATTATTTATCCAATCAGAACATTTTTATCCTTTTTTCTTTATTAGAAGTGATATGATAATAAATCTCAAGAAACCATACCTAAATAAAGACTTCTTTGACAGTCAGGGGGGATGTCCATGTGGGACAATCGATTAAAGCTTGCACTTTGGAATCTTAATACACAAGTTCAAATACCAGTCATTCTGATACTTTCAATTGGGTTAATACCCTTCGGAAAGGTATGAATCCCCACATTCCCTCCAGCTATGGGTTAAATAGCGAACATTGTGTTGAAAAAACAAACACTATGTGTGTATACAATGCTTGTTCTAGGCATTAAATGACCTAAAAAGATTGGCATACTGTAAAACACAAGCAAACTAAATATATCATTTACTTTCATATTATTTCATATATTTGGGGGTGGGAGGGCAGTGAGGGTGGAGCATTGGTAAAAGCTTGGACTCTGGAAATCTCAGTCAAAACCATTAGATTCACCTTTAAATCTCTCGGGCAGATGGGATTCGTTAACTAGGGAAAGTAACTCATCTAGGTGAAGGTTAACACTGAAGGCAAAATGACCAGTTATATAGAGCACTAAAAATGGCCTTGTGCCTAAGTTGGGCTTGTGCTCAATCAAGTAAATATTATTTTATATTTTTTCATTTTGTTTTACAGTATCGGCCATAATATAACTTTTGGCCAGGATAAATCCACAGATATAACTTTAAACTAAAATATTTCTCCATATTGAATCGTAATTTTTTTTTTGGTACTAGTTTATACACATTGGTTCTATTTGTTTATTCTGAGTATTTCAGAAAAATCCATGCTCTAATTTTTGAAATATACATGAATAATTGTAAATTTTATTTCCATCCTTTATATTATAGCTGATACTGTATTTGATGACATTATTGGAGCCATATATTAATTATGCTGTCTAGTGTAATTGGTTCATTTGATGGTATACAAAAGTGTATCCAATTGATATAATTTAATCTAATATTAAAAACACTAAGATTAATATTATGCATCAATGACAAGTAAGTTTTTTCATTAAGGCATTTTTTAACATTTAACTTGTCCTTGTGTATGCAAAAACTTATTTTTTTTTTTATTTAAAAAAACTTTTTTTAAATCTCAATTCTTAGTCTAATTAAGTTCCAATTTCATGCAGCAAAGATTTTTAAATTTACTGATAATTTCCTAATTTTAATCTATTCATATATTTTTTTAATATAATTTCCTTTAATAGATTTTTTAAAAGAAATATGACATAAAGGTTGCACTAATAATAATGATGATGAAAGTGCTATCATATTGATAAGCCAGAAAATGTTTAATATGAGTCATTTTAATTTCTCTTCGTGTTCTTTTTCAATTAAGTAGTTCAGTCAAGTTCATAAACCAATTTGGGAAATTTAAGAAGTTTTGATGGTTTTTAAATAAATGCACACTGCAACCATTCGTGATAGGAAAACATGATTATAATTTGATTTAGACATTATTCCATCAAAATTTGTAAAAGAACTTGTTATCTAGCTCTCTCTCTCTCTCTACATATAAATAAATATACATGCACACACACACATATATATTCATATATAGATAGAGAGAGAGAGAGGGGTGAGAGATAAAGAGATATGTAGAGAGAGAAGGCCGCAAGGGTGGAGCATTGGTAAAAGCTTTCACTCGGGAATCATATTCTGTAAGTTCAAATCCCAGTTAAAACCATTGCATTTACCTTTATCTGTCTCAGAAAAATAGGGATTATTAACTCGGGAGAGCAGCTCATCTAGAAGAAGGGCAACATTAAATGCAAAAAGCCCAGGTATACAGACCGCCTAAAAATGGCCTTGTGTCATTTAGTCTTCTAATCAGTTCTTTTGTTATTTTTCCTTATGCTCCAATCATAATTGGTGTTACTGTTGTTTTCCATAGTTTTGCAGTTTTTTCCTTTTTTGTCAATGATTACCAGGTCTAGTCTTCTTGCTTGTATCAGTTTGTCTGTTTGGATATCCAAATCCCAAAGGATTTTATTAGTTTCATTTGCTTGCACAGCTTCAGGCTTGTGCGTATACCATTTTACCAAGTTTCTTGGTATTTTTTGCAAAAGTTCCCATAAATTTATTATCCTATTCAGTCCTTAGATTATTATTGCTTGCTATGTATTGCTGCATGCTGCTCATTGTTGGTGTGCATTGTGTTTCTTTTTCAGATGACCTTGGTCATTGCGACCTGACAAAAAGTAAATTGTACTTATCTAGTCATGTCTGTTTTTGTATTCCTTCTGTTCAAGTTTAGCGCATCCACTTACAATATAGGTGACAGTTTCTACTTGTTGTCTGCACAGTCTGCATTTACTGTTCTTCTGGCTCTTGACAGTCTTTGCTTTATAGTTGGTGCAGAGTGCATTATCTTGTGCAGCAGTTAGTAATGATTCAGTTTCTCTAGTTAAATTTAGTTAAATCTAGTTAAACTGTGTCCAGGTATTAGTATGTGCAACTTGTTTAATCTGTCTTGTGAATTCACTATGAAGTGGTTTTGTTTCCCATTTTAGTTTTCTATTTTTTGTTGGTTTCAGTTTCTTTTTTGTTTTTTGTTTGTTAGTCTTTGTTGCTGTGATGATTATTTTGTAATTTTTTTGTATCTATTTCTTTAGTTGTCTTCAGTCTACAATGTTTAAAAGACTGTATCGTCCCTTCTTTCGCTTTATATAGATTCTATCCACATTGTCTTTCGAGTGTAGAGCCTTGTGCATGGTCATAAGCTTCCACGTCCTTTTGTCTAGATTTCTCAATTTTTCTCTCATCCATCCTAGGATGGGTCCAGAATGTCTCATCTATCGCACTGCACAGGTGTTTATTCCTTTGATAAGGTTTCTCATTTAATTTGGTTTCTAATAATTTTCTTGTTCTTAGATATTCCTTGCTTGTGGTCTCTTTCATTTCTGGCTGTTTAGATTTATTATTATTGCCACTAAATTGCTATTTTTTTTTAGTAATTTTAAATGGCTTTAAATAAATTATTGTTAACTTATCATTAATCTTAATTTGGACTAATTATTTGGACTGTCACTAATTATTGCACCACTTGACTATTTCATTATATTTGATAATGGAATGTAAATTCTTGGTCATTTCAGGAAATATGACTAGTTATAACTTTTATGAAAAGGATAATTTAGTTTATTTAGAGTTACAGAAATATTATTAAGATTCAATAAAAACAATAGTAAAATAATTCCAAAAATAAATTCAAATTTAAAAAAAAAAGTTTTTATGATATATGCAGTTAATTTTGAAATATTTTTCATATGTTGCATCTATCTATCTCTATCTATTATCAATCGATTGATAGACAGATAGCGGTAGTATTAATATTTCCTACCTTTTATTGGTATATTTAACTGAAATCAAATTAGATAAATTTGTTGTAAAAATCTTTTTTTTTTACAAATCTATTATAATAAATTTGTATTTTTAATAAAATGCCTGGTTGTATGAAGTCAAATTATAATCTCAAAGTAGCCTTGAAAATAGGTCTTCTCTATGATTGTCATCATTTTATCATCTTGTTTTTCAGATGTTAAAATCTAGGTTTTATTACCATCAATAAAGATCTTTACCTTCCGATTGAAACTAATTTCTGTTAACTATTTTTGGTTTTTAACTCTATGTATGTTATATATTCAACACCAATTTATGTTCAATGCTATTCATTTTTTTAATTATATACTTGTTTATTTTTTAAACTGATCTGTCATAATGATCCTATTGATTTCTTCCTACTCAAAAGTGGTATTGATCAAAGCATGTGTTTATATTGATGCAACATTTTTGCCAAAAACATAAGTAATGTTGTTGATAATATGAGAAAAGCTTAGAATATTTTAGATGTTTTAAGAAATAAAATGCAAGTGGGAGTTATACCATTGCAAGTTCAAAATGATAATAATCAAATTCAGAATGGATTAATCAACTTCATTTAAGTTATTTTTCAATAATAAAATTAATTCTTTTACTTAAAAATAACTCCATTTTGAAGTTGATTATTATAATTTTGAAGTTGAGTTCTTTTTCTCAGTTGCAGATATAAACAAAATTAATATATCAAGTTGACAATTTAAAACTAGTCCTTAACAAATTATTTTAAAAAAATGTTCTGTTTCAAAAGTATTACTTCCTGTTTTTTATTCTGCCCAAATGGATCAGAGGGTATCGGAAATTGCATTATATGATAACTGAACTTATGCATTCATGACCTAAAAGTTTCATCCTTCTATTGCAATTATAGATGGTGCAAGACTCTAAGAAAGCAACTATTGTCATGAGGGAGATCAAAAGTAGAGATTTTCTCATTGAATTTCTTCACGCAGAGAAAAATTTAACCAATCAACATTCACTGCCCCTGTTAAACGTTTACAAAGCTGGTGCAGTTAATGTCACCGGAATAGGAGATGGGTTTATCAATTTCAGAGTTGTGGCAGAGATGTGAGTAATAAGTGCAGTCTGAACACAGAAATTAGTTGCCTCGTTCATTGCTGGCAAAAGTGCATTGGAAATGGTTGTGACTATGTAGAAAAATAAATTCTAAAGCATAAAAAGTTGCTCATTTTAATTGTACTACAAACTAAAAACCTCATTCACTTTGTTGCATTAACATTAGGAAGTACTCTAAGTAAAGGTATGACTCTTACACTCTTTTCTGAAAATGGATTGACTAAGTCAATTACTCATATTAAAACAATGTCCTGTTGAAGGAAATGTTTATTAAAAATAATTATTATTGGCATTTGATGATCCAAAATGTTAATTAAAGAAAACCAACCAACTGACAAGACCAAAAAAACAATTTTCTATTGGTTCTAAATAGAATCTTAAAGGTTCATATCCATTTTCTTAACACATTAAACTTAATAAATGGAGAAAGATTTGTTAATCACATGGTTTGAGAACCTTATTTCAAATCAACATCTCTTATCTAAAATTAGTTGATTATCTCTAAAAATAAATATAGCAATAGCGTGGAGCCTCCCCCACCTGCCGAAAAAGGACAAATCTTTGCCCTACAATGATGGCTGTTTCAATGCCCAGTGGCTTAGAAATTTTTTTTTATTCATTTCAAAAGTTCAAAACTATATGTTCTTAATTCATTCTTTTAACTTTCATAATACTTGTTGATTTATATTGTTATTTTTGTATTGCTCTATTGCTTATTATTGGTTTAAGTGAACAAGTTATTTTTCACAATGCCTGCCACCAGACTTCTTTCTGGATTCATATTAATATTAAATATTCTTTAACTAGAAAACTGCTATTCTTTTTGCTTTGTTGCAAACATATTCAAAACTTGGATTATTATATTTTTTTTTAAAGACTTTTTCTTTTATTTCAACTCAAATCAGAATTTACAGCTTTTTGTTGCTCACAAAAAACATCTAAACTCTTCAAAAGTACATTTTGATTTTTTTTTTTTTTTTTTTTGGTAGGGTGAGGTGACCTTATCCTATAATTTTGATATCTAGATAATTAATGTTTCAGTCTGGTCTAGATTTACCCAAAAATATCCTAAAGTTGTTGAGTAATTTTTATGAAGTCAATGAATAGATGTGTGCATGAATGCAGGCTTTTTATTGACCATAGATGAATTTTTTCTCATTCTTTTGCTGATGTTTCCTTCATCTAAAATTATCATTGATTGATATTCACCATGACGCAAAACTCCTCATCTCTGCAGGAGATCAATTTTCAGAATACAAGAAAAAAAAAAGAAAGAAAAAAAGTGCTAGGATTCAATCAATAACTGACTATAAAAATACTCTTTAGAATACATAAAAAATGTCTCTACTTCTTCTCCCAACCTTTAAAAAAAACTGCTTTAGGAGAATTTTGAAATGATTTTTGTTTATTCTTTAGAATTTTTATTTACTCATCTCTCTAGTTTTTGTCATCACATTTGCATGTTTTCTTTGTCAACTCTATTGAAATAACCCTGATTAGATTAATAATTCCATCATTTGTATCTTGATCACTATGTGAAAAACATTTCTTTTCAATTTACATGAACTATATAGCATCATTTTATATGTGTTGACTTGCTGTATATGTATGAATAAATAAGGCTAAAAAAAAAAAGAAATATTGACCTGGCTACAATCCACTTTATTTGTAGTGGGCAAGTGGTTAAATGATTAGATTTTGAAATCATAATATGCAAGTTCAAATCTAACTCAAACCATTATGTTCACTTCAGTTGTACCTGTTTGATGGGGCTCATTAACTCAGAACAACTCATCTAAATGAAGGGTGACACTGATTAAAAAAACCCAAGATCAATGTTGTCAACAAGTTCTGGTATCTGAGACAAGGAAAAATTTTAAAGAAAAACCTACATCCTAGTTGCTGTAAATTTGGAGCAATCTGTCATAGAGCACATCAATATGTTCAACTGGTTAAATCATTACAAACCATTTGTAAATGAAATGGGTGTGGTAAACTATTTATTGAATAGATTCTATTTATGATCTACTTTAAAAAGTCATGCTTCTGCAGAGATAATAAAAATCAAATTAACAGCTGGTGTCGACTCTCACTTAAACTTTTTTCATGGAAGCAATTTAGACTTCTAAAAAAATTGGAGTCTCAATTATTTTTCATATGATTTTTATGAATAAGTTTTCAGATATTACAATTTCTTATTTACTTGGTTAGAATGAGATTTTACTTAGAAGTGATCTTCTTTCACGTCCCTCTGTTCCTACTCTTGTAGGTACTTATTAACACTTATTATGGGCAAGTTCACTTTGGACAGTGGAAAAGCAGTTGGACTTCAGAATCGAAATGCATGAGTTTCAATCTTAGTAGTTCCATTATGATTTTTATTGGACTAATATCCTTGGGAAAGGTATGAGTCCCCACATTCCCTCCAGCTATGGCTGAAATAGTGCATATTGTGTTATTCAAAAGACTACAACAAAAGAAATTTTATCAAAAAAATAATTGTGCTCTGCATTAAATGACGTAAAAAGGTTGATATACCATAAAAAACAAAAGAATAAATTTGATAGCCAACAGATTAGTAGAAAGGGAAAATGCAGGACTAACTTGCACAATGAAAATAGACCAAACATCCCTCCTAGCAAATGATGGAAAATGACAAGACTGTCAGCTGGGTCTTTTGAAAATGAATAATCTGTTTCAATTGCTAGATCAATTCTTTTTTAATCTTTCTAGTTGCTCTCTTTTTCTGAATTGCAATGTAATGATAGATATGTTCTATGAAACTGTCTCTTATACATATACACACATGTTCTCAGAGTGAATTATGAATTCTCAACATGTGAACATAATTGAATTTATTCTTCCATTTATCTTGGTCTCCATGTGATATATCTATTTGGCCTTTGTAAATTATTCTGTTTTTATAATTTTTTTATTTATTTATTATCATATCTATTTAATCTGCCATTTTTATTCATACCTATATGCAGGTATGTGAGCTTTGTAGACAACAGCAGTGACCACCCTTGTTTCTTAACTACCATTCTATTTTACCTATGCACACATGATTAGTAGATGAATCATACATGAGCTTTTAGTCTCTGTGTGTGTGTATATATATATATATATATATATATATATATTTCATATGTTTTCATACGTTTCATGAATTTTATCAGACATTGATCACTCAACGTTCTCTACTTAAAAAACATGAATATCTTAACAACAGTTAAATCTCTTCCATCTAAAGTACATATTTATTATGAAGAGATAGATATACGAGTTCAGTCAATGTCTGTCCATTAAGACATTAACTGGTGTAGAATTTGATATGGTAGCAATCTGGAAATTCTGATAATATTAGGGGTTGCTGTTGTAGCTGATACAATGTACAAGACTCTTAAATCAACAATAAAAAAACAGTACATCAGTGGCCATCACATTTCTCACATAGCAAATATATGAATATCAGTTTAGTAAACTATGATTCAAATTGAACACTATTCAAAGTAAAAATATTATACCATTAATACTCAAAATGAGCAGAAAGATGTAGTTAAAATGAGTTTATTTGATAATTGATCTCGATATTTTCAACCTAATATTATAAGATCATTTTACTATAACAAATGTTGCAAATTGAGTGCCAGTCGCTATTAAACCAAATTTGAAACTGAACTATGGAAAATAATGAAAAATGCTTACAAATTCATTCAATTTGATCTGTTAACAAAACTTTTAAAATGAAAAGTTCAAGAAAAACTTGAAAATATTTTTTAATAAGTCTCTATTTTCAATTAACTATTCTACTCATCCATAAAAAAAGACAAATTTAATCCAAAAATACATAAGGTCAATCTTGAAACTTTTATCCATGTCTTTCTCATTTTAAAACTAATATCAATGAAGTGTATATTTTTCTTAACACTGAAGTCCATGTTATATAAGTAAATTTATTTTTTATTTTCAGAATATAACTTCTTGCCATCTTTACTGAGATTTATTTCCTATTACACTCCGCTGCTATTGTTTTTGACATGAATTGATTATAATTAGTTAACTACTATATTGCTTGATGTAAATTATAAAATATGAGTTTAGGTTTTAAACTTTATACTTCTTTTCTATTCAATTCTTTTTATTTATTTTTTTTATTTGTAAAAGAACACAGAATAATATGCTTGAACTAATAATAACTGTTATTTGGTGAATGTCCTTGAAGTCTCATTATTAAAACTAGGTTGGATAGAAGTTCATTGCCTGAGCAACTTGTCTGATTTTGTTGCTGGAGAACATAGATTATCTAAAAAAGATATTTATTCTTCTAAAGCTTTCTATATTGTGAACATCCAAGTTCTTATTGCTTTTGTTTATGAATATTTTCGAGTTAATAGCTGTCTTGAGGTTGTTTTTATTTGTAAATTTTCTATCACTCCCTAACACAGATACACACACTCTCCCTCTCTCTCTCTCCACCCCTCTCTCTGCCTGTCTCTCTCTTTCACACACACACACTTACAAAGTCTCCAAAGAGTCATTGCATTTAGATCTCTGTCTAATTACATGGCTCATCTTGTGCAATCAAACTGTATTTAAAGAATAAATTATTTTATGTAGCTCATTTTTTTTTCAGTATGTATACTTCAAAGACGTTTTTTCTTTTACTTCAATGATCACTTATCATTTATTTTTTTTTAAAATTCATTTGACATATTCAAAGCCTTAAAAAAACATTTAACCATCTCTTAGTTTCCTTATTGCTAAATAGATAGAATAGAATAACTAAAAGAAGCTTTTGTTTCAGCCTTCCATTGTTTTATCCTTACTTTTATTATATAGAGAATTCAATTTCAATTTTATTGCAATTTCTATTTGTTTAAGATATTATCTCATTGTCTTCAAATATGTAAAAAAGTTTTATCATTTTGGTATTTTAAAATATAATCATTTTTTATCTCTCTAACTTGATTGCTAAAAATCAATCAATCAATCAGAGCTGGATTACAAAAAAAACTTCTTTTCTCAAGAGCTTTTAATTTTTTTTGCATTTACTGATATCAAATTAAAGATGTTAAAAGGTGCATTTCTTTAAAATAAAGGAGTAAAGGAGTTATCGTCAACAAGCAGAAACTTTGAAATATATTTTGACAGATCAGTTTGGTATGTATGAATAATATACATATGTTTATGTGTGTGTGTGTATATATATATATATATATATATATATATATATATATATATATATATATATATATATATCTGTGTGTGTGTGTATATATATAGACAGA
>JAUZSX010348955.1:0-22881 GCA_034780655.1 Idiosepius hallami
AAAAGATAAATATTAAAACCACAATACTAGTTTAAAAACTACCAAAATCAAAAACATCCTGAATACCACATAACTGAATTTAACACTACAGAAATCATAAAAAAAACAAAAAAAACTCAGACAATCAACTTAACAAACCAAAAATCCCACAACCAAATAACCCAAAACAACAATAAAATTAATATTAAATAAACAGACAAAATTCTCCCTATAACCTATGAAACCTTAAATGATCATTAGTGGTTGATAGGTTGTTAAACCCTACCACACCAACCAAATGAACCACAAGAAATGAGTGAGATAGATATGCAGAAGAGGAAAAAGCAGAAAGCCATCCTACTAAATGCTAAAAAAAACATTAATCAGACTCTGATATATTTTTTCTTTTTTTGGGAAAATTAATTTGAAGTCTAAAAAAGTTTAAATTCCAGAAATTGACATAAGCATTTTGGTCCACATTTACACTTTGACAATGACCATTTTTTCTATAGACTCCTGATCACAACTCTGCATGTGAATATACTCCCACTGCCACTGCCTCTTTCTCTTTTCTTTTTCACAAATTGAGAACTTGCAAAATCCTACAGACATGGTGACAAACTGTTTGTGCATATTTTAATCAACTCAATAATGAAATCTTTTCATATGAAATTGCTTTTTTCTTTCAGAAATTTGAACCTTTATCAATTTGTAAAAGTGAAATAAAGATTATTTCTTTATTGTTTATAAAAAAGGATAGCGTTCATTATTTATTTAGATTCAGTATGTTTCATTATACACTAGCATACCCATGCTATAAAAATGACAACATTAAAATTAAAAACATTTTGTAAGTTAATAATAATAAAAATGAGGACAACATAGTCTGAAAAATAAATCTAAAAATCATCTAGCCTCTTTACAAGGATACTGAAGGACTATGACAATGAGATTGGTAAGGATGTGATATGGTGGTAGACATGACACACCAATCTGAATACAAGATCTAAAAATTATCAAGCCTCATCACAAGAATTTTGAAGAACTAGATCACTAAAATTGGTAAGGATGAGGACAACAGTCGAAAAAATAGATCTAAAAATCATCAAGCCTTATCAGATAGAAAAGACTATTGCACAGATTGGTAGAGGGCAACAACAGCCTATTTGGTGCAATTATGGCTAGTTCACTACAGTAACAGGGTGTCACACTCACAGTCACACACACAAAAAAAAAGTACTCACACTTTCAAAAAAATGTACTCACACTTCGAGTGACGAGAAATCCTTTATTTATAAACATACAGTGAAATGGAATAGATTCGAATTTATATTTGTGAGTACATTTTTTTTATATTTGCGAGTACATGTTTTTAGACACCCTGTCTTGCCGGTTTCAAGAACACATTTAGTGGAACAACCTCTTTTGAAGAGGTTAAAGGTCTTCTTTTTTTTTTCATATACCTTACGCTGATATTTTTGCTATCACTTTTTAGATATTACAGAAGTTTAGTTTTTACTACTATTTAAAATTTTCGAATCTTGATAAGTTCTCAAGTTAAAATATTCTTTTCTTGAAAGCTCAAAAAAAAAAAACAACAAAAAACAATAGAACTATTTTTTGTTATTGGCCGGAAATGCGTATGTATACATATTGTTGCCTCAACAAGTCGCTAGGCAGCAGTTTGGCTCCATTTTCGAAGTATAAACTTATTGTTTTGAAGTTAGCAACGTTTAGAAGTTAGCAAAGAAAGTCGCTTTTAAGTGTTGCTTTTTCTATTTGATAGAAAAAAACACATTTTCCAGGTAAATAATGCCAAGTTTTACTAATTCTTACACTTGTTTTGTAGTATTCTGTTGTGACTATAACCAAGCTTGTCATTAATGTTATTGTTTGGATTAGCACGGCGAGTGGATGAATTAAAACGAAAAAAAAACAACGTAAACAATTTTTTTTTAGTTTAAAAAAAAACGTATTTCTTGTATTAAGTTGAATATTTACACAATATATGTTTAATAATGCAATTAAGTTATTAAATTAAAAGCATCATCCACATTTGACCCCCCAAAATTACTTCGTGATGTTTATGTTTAGTTGTAAAAAAACATGGTTGAAAAAAAATTGAAATGATTCAATTATTTTTTGGTTAAATATTTGGCGCTTTTGCAGAACAAGCAAATGGAGAAATATTTTTTTTTTGCTCGGGGACTTTGCACCAGTTGTAAGACAGCAATTTGATTCGCTAGGGTTTAGAGTTCGGTCAAATTTCTCCATTTGCATGATCTGCAAAAGCGCCAAACATTTATTTTAATGTTTTATAACATTTAATTTATTGTTGAATAAATTTAAGAACCTTTAATTACAAAAAAAAGGGTTATTTTTCTCTTAGTTATTTTATTTTTTTAAAATTATTCATATCTGAATCCGCATTCAGTCAATATCCAATTGTTGAACTGTTTCGAATGTTTCCCCTTTTTTTTTTTGCTTTTTGTTTTTTTTTAAACTATTTAAATTTTAAAAACTTAAAGTTTTTTTCTTCTCAATAACACTTTTTGTTGGAGAAATTTGGTTCAGAAGTAGAAATCAAAAATTTTGTTTACAAATACTTACACAATACACATTAGTTTTTAATTTTGATATCAATATTTTCAAGTAATTAAACTTATTAGCCAAACTTCGCAAAATTACCAACTAGTCACCGAGAGAGCTTAAAATATCGTTTTCTTTACTTTTGCCTTAGGTTAGCGGATAAATCGGCTCTTTAGAGTCCAAAACCAAAGGATTAACCTTAAAAATTAGTTCAAAGTTACTTTTTTTCCTAAAAAATTCTCCTTTAGAAATTGGAATAACTGAATTTATTTTATCCTTTGAACCCTAACTTATCAAAATTACCAACTAGTCACTCACTCAGTCGTTATATTAGATCCAAATCTTCTAAGGGTTAATTTTGTTATTGTTTTTTTTATACCACTAACAACCACAACAACATAAACATATCTCAATTAACTTGTTTTTAATGCCTAAATTGAATTCCTTATATGATTTGACAATTCCATGAAACTACAAAAAAAAGAGAACATAAAAAATAAATTTCGACTAATTTTTTTTTTTAAACATCGACCAAATATTTAAAGCGTATTTTTTCAGACTTTTCATTTGAAAAAGGCTAAATTTCTTGACAGTAAAAATGGATGGGAGACGAATTAATTAAGGATCATTTTAAATTTGTTATTTCTTTTTTTTTTCCATTTACACGCAAGTAAGTGTGTAGTTAGTTTTGTCAACACACACAGCCACGCACACACACAGAGAGCACCACACCACAACCACAACCAGCAGATTCACCTAGTTTTTTTTTTTCCTTTTAACTTTTATTCCATTAATCACCCTTATTGTTAGTTGGTTTAATGTTTATGGCATATCAATCCTTTTAGGTCATTTAATACTGGGAACAATAACTTTTGAGAAACACTCTTTTTGTCGAACCCATAGCTTGAGGGAATGTGCGGATTCATACCTTTCCCAAGCGTATTATTCCAAATATGAATAGAAACGGAGTGACTATTAGGTATATTGGTATTTTAATTATTATTGTTATTCTGTATCCTCTCTACAACAGACAGCAACCGAGCAACCCGCTGCTGCTGCGGCGCCGTAGCCGCAGCTAGTCACTGAGTAGTCACCAGACAAACTTGTTTGTACTTGTTTTGTTGTTGGTCAATTTTCAACTCTTTAAATTAAAATCTCTTAGATTTTGAGAACTGAGTCAAAAAAAAAAATATATAAATATATATATATGCCAGTTTTGAAAGTTATTTTTATTTTTTTGATAATTTGTTCATTTTTATTTTTTTTTCAAATAATTATTTTAAAAATCAAATAATTTTTTTTTTTTTTCCAAATATCTAAGTGAATTTATCTTTTTGTTTGACAATTTTTGGTACATTTATAGTTTAGTCGTGAAATCACTCTAGTACAAAAATAATTTTCTTTTTTTTTTTTTTCTTATGGAATTTCTCAACGGAACTTTCGGATAGCACAATTAACCCTAACACCCACCTACTTACTAATGATTTGCTACAAATCAACCTAAGACCAAACCTAAACCTTTCTTTTGAAAAAAACATTAATGTCTCCGTAACAAATAATTTCGAACGGAAAAAAAATGACAGTGTGTTGTATGTACTTTAAGGATTTCATAGAGCATGTTAGTGTCATTCTGGATGGATTTCACATATAAGCTATAAAAACTCAATATTTTTCAGGTTAAAGATTTAAATTTCTGGTTTTAAAGATTTAACCCAAATTTCTTTTTAAACTATAAATATTTAATTATTTGTTGTTGTTCACAATTTCATCCTTCTTTGGTTACTTGGGGGGGACGTTGCACTTCTTTAATCAATCATAAATAAGTGAATGATTGATTTCTATAACTAAACTTAAGTCACTTAATTCACTTTTTGAATATAGTGACATAAGCTATAATCAACATAAAATTTGCTCATATAATGAATTCCCAGGTACTTAAGTTTAAAGTATTTAGATTATAGTAACATGGTTTAGATTTTTGAATGAATACAAACTTTGAAATATAATAAAATATATATAAAATAAAAAATATTTGTTAAAAATAGTTCTTCTTTGGTTAATTTAACTTTATTGTTTAACAGATTTTTTCAATAAAACTGAAATGTAATAGATTTTTTTCAAATATTTTTAACTTGAAAAAAAGTGTTTCATTTTTGGTTTTCAAAAGTTTATTGTTACTTTACAGAGAACAAGCATACAGCTAAGCTTAGATACGAGCTGATACTCATGTGCCCAGTCAGTCCCACCTGTGGTGGTGTTTGGGCACAGGCGCTGTTTGTGCCCACCCACCTGCCCCTATCCAAGCTTGCAATCAGTACCATCACCCCAACCCAGCATAAATAAAATGTTTACATTTGGATGCCAATTGTCTTGTATAAGAATTTATGTGATGAAATTAAAAAAAGTAAAATAAAAAAAGGAAAAATGTATCTGGTTTTGAGGTTCTTTTGAAAAGATATTATTTAACCTTTGTGTTTTTTTTTTCTTTTTTTTAAACAGGTATTGCTAAACCGATGCTACTTCTGGTAAATATTAGGAAGTAGGATAAAATCTTTTAACAACGCCATAATTCAAATAGTGAGAAAAGATTCATCAAACTATATAAAGGGATTTCTTTTAGATTTTCCTCATGTCGCCTGCTGTAGAACAAAACATACTTAAGCGAATGAAAAAACCAGAGGTAATTATATATGTTTTATTTTCAATTTTTTTTTTTTTTCTAGAAAATCAAAATCTACCACAGTCTCTTTAAAAAAATAAAGAACAATACTCTTGACTATTTTGGTTAATATACAAAATAGTTTGTATGTCCAAACCAGACTACCTGAAGAGGCACACCAGTGCTGAAACCCAGGGTCATAGTCAAATATTAAAAATATATATGTAATTGCTCTATTTGATAATTTATACAGTTACAAATATTGAGCAGTCTACTTTGCAATACAGCAAATACAACGTTTGTTCTCCAAACACTCTAAAACTGTGGATGGTGCCAAACTTCATATATATATATATATATATACACACACACACAAATATATATATATATCCATACATACAGGGTGTTTAAAAAGTTACTGTGCACTGTGGGTATTTAAGAATTATTTATTTGCAGTATCATAGCTAAATCTTGAAGGAACTGCTAGAAATGTCCTCGATTGTCATTAAGACATTATTTTCTGCACAGCAATTTTTGGGACACCCTGTATATATAAATTTGGTGAATATGAGTGAATTTATTAAAATAGTATGATTTGTTTGGTTTACTTATAAAATTTGTGTTCAATAATTATTTTGTATAGGAAAGAATACAATCAGAAAATCATTGTATTTTTTGGTATTTTCTCTCCAAATTTAGGAACTAATACTTAGAACAAGAATGAAAGGAGCCACTATCAGGTAAGTTATTATTTATCAGTGTTCTCATATCTTTAAAGAAATAAACAACAAAAGAAAACACTGTAAAGTAAGCTTGTCATTGAAATTTCGAAACAGTTCTCTTTGATTACACCTCAGAAAAACTGTGGTCATCCTGAACCATCTACGCATTGGTCACACAAGAGCCACTCATTCATACCTCCTAGAAGGTACAGACCCCCTTAATATGCCTAGCATGCCAGGAACCATTTACCTTCAAACATATACTATTAAAATACATTGATTTTGCGCCATATTGAAATAAATACTACCACGCATCTAATCTAAAGGATCTCTTCAAGAAAACAAACCCAACTAAAATAATATCATTTCTTAAAGAAACAAACCTACTTTCCAAAATATAAACCAACAAACCCAACCATGTGCCTTCCAAAAAAAAAGCAAACTAAAACCTCAATATAAGTTTAAAAACTACCAAAATCAAAAATATCCTGAATACCATATAACTGAATTTATCACTACAGAAATCCTCCTTCACCAAAAAAAAAAAAGAAAAAATCCAATCAGCTTAACAAACAAAATAACCCAAAACAACAATAAAATAATATTAAATGAATAAACAGAAAAAAAAAATCATCTTTAAAACATATGAGACTTTAAATAGCCAGAAAAGGTTGTAAGGTCATTAAATCTAAGCAAAGCAAACCAAATCTTTCATTACACACACTCTTTTTTCGCATATTGTGAAATTAAAGCGAATTATATTTTTTTTTTTTTACATTAGTTTTATTTATTTTTTTAGACTAAAGGAAAAAAAAAGTTTTGACAATATTTATTAATGATTTGGCTTTAGTAATGTAAAACTTGACTTTGAATCCTTGGAGGAATACTATATTTACTTGGTCAAGCACAAACCCAAGTTTGGCACAAGGCCATTTTAATTTCCCTATTATATTCCTAGGCTTTTGTAATCTGTGTTGCCCTTCACCTAGATGAGTTACTCTTCTGAGTTAACGAGTCCCATCTGCCTGAGGCAACTTAGGGTAAAGACAATGGTTTTTGTTGGAACTTGAACTTGTTTAATACGATTCCAGAGCTCAATCTTTTTATCAATGCCTTACCTTCGCTGCCTGAATCCTGGGAGAGATAAATCTACTTGGCTAGAGACAAACGCTATTATTCCTAGCCTTTTGTAAAAAGTGTTACCCCTCACCTAGATGAGTTACCCTCATTGAGTTGACTGGTCTCATCTACCTAGGTTTTTTAAATTGGTTTTATCCTTACACTCAGATGAATTACTCCCCTGAGCTAATGAGCCTATTCTGCCTGAGACAGCTGAAAGTGAATGCATGGTTTTGACTGGGATTTGAACTTGCCTATAGTGATTCCAAAGTGTGAGGTTTTACCATTGCTCCAGCCTTGCTGCCCAACCCTGGAAAGATGCTTATGAGAATTGCATAATGCCCTATCTATCCTTTTTACATTAATCAAAGCAAAAAGTTTTTTTTTATAAAAATAGAAAAATAAATAACTGTAACGTGATCTTCTATTCACTATCCTAAACACACATATAATACATATATATAAATACAAGACACTGGGAAATAAATCATTTGTTTTAGTTTAAACATCAACTTTTATGTTCTTTTGTTTAGTTCTCAGGTTGCTTCACTCTTTTTGTTTTGTGCCAGTTTGTATTATCGGTATGAGAGTGGAGAGAATAGAAAGAGAGAAACGTTCCTCTCTGTTGTCACTTTCAAAGAGCGGACTGCTATCTCTAGGTGCTGACCACTCTGTTCTCTCTTTTCTTTCCTTCTTTTTATAACTTCTGTTTCCTTCTTTTTATAACTTCTGTTAATATTGATGGCACAAAAAATCTTTCCATGTGAATCTGGTGGAATTCGGTGTTACATGATTATAAAGTCAATCAGTCAACGGCTCCATTGTTTCTTTATCTGACTCAACTTAGCCATCGCTGGTTCGATTCTAGTCGATGGCTTATATTGCTACATAACAAAAGAACGCAATCCTGATTATCTTGTTTGATGCAATATTTTTAATTGTCAAATTGTATCTTGATACAATACAAAGTGTTATTAGCTTGGGATTCTATGATACCAATCCATTGGATAGATTTTTCTTTTTTCTTTTAGATTTTCATCAAGAGAAGTATAAAACTCTTCCTGAAGTAATGATGTGCTAAATTAGGCAATTTGAAAATAAAATTCTGTATTAAAAAAAAGCAGTGAAAACATAATAAAATTCTGAAAAAATTGTTTGTTATTGGCTTTTTAAAAATTGTGAAGTGTTTGTTTATTTACATTCTGACTACAGTGATTTAAAAAAAAAGAAAAAAAGTTGTTACGTGATTAGGTCTCAAATAGTGATCAGGTTTTATCTGTCCCAGTCTCAAACCCAATAACTTGTTATTCCGTAGCCTTAAAGTGCAAACCTGCCCTAACAAATTGTATTGTTCTGTTCACAAATCATTTTCCATGGAAAGAATTTTGAGAATCTAGTTGTATACTGGTAGTAAGCCATACTTTTTTATCATTATTATAACCCAAAACTTTGTCTATTTAAAGACCAATTTATTATAGATGACTTTTTATTACAGCTTTGATTTGAATAGTATTAATGCAGTTGTTGTTTGGGCAGCAAAATTGGAGCATTGGTAAAAAGCTCAGCCTCTGGAATTGTACTACACCAGTTAAAATCCCAGTAAAAATCATTGCATTCACCTTAAAAATGGCCTTGTGCCAAACTTGGTTTGGTGCTGCTCACCAAGTAAATATAAGTATTAATGCAGTTCTTACAAAAAAAAATAAAAATAATAATCCCTGTAATAAATGACCATAAAAATTGATATGCTGTTAGTCAGAGAAACCTTATAAAATCTTTAGCTAATATTTGATGTATTTTATGTTTTTGTGTTTTTTTAGATGCAATTCTTGAACTCTTATAATACTTTTTTCTTTAGTCGAACAAATTGGAAAAAGAAAGAATCCGTTTATGGGCTTGCGTATAAATCTGAAAATTCAAGATCAAGTGGAAAATTAAGTATGAACACTGTTCCTACCTATTAATTCCATTGTCCACTACAAAATTTTTAATTTTAGGTCCATTGTATGGTCCGTGTAACATTTTATTAGAATATTGTTACAGGCTTTATATCAGGGTTATGATTTATTTTTGTCTTTCATAATTTCATTGACTACACAGAAAATAGTATGTAAGTTAAGAATTATTGTAAACTTCTGATCTACACCATATCTCTGGTGACATAATTGAAAATAAAAGTCTAAGTGAGTATTTTTAACATGCAGATCAATGTTCCCTACTCTCTAAACCCACTAAAGTTGAATTCTTTTTGGGTCCAAGGGCAACGCCATTTTTTCTCCCAGACTATTAACTTCGGGATATTTCTATTAGCACAATTAAAAATAGTGCAATATTATCAAAGTTATTTCCCTTGGTTTGCTTAATGAAATTAGTGAAAAAGTAAAATGAAATTTATTTTATCTGACATTCTTTTGAACTTTAGGTGCTTTATTTTCAGAAGATATATTTCTTTTAATTTCTACGTAGCATCAATGAAATATGAAAACTTGAGAATAAAACATGATATTTAACTTTTTATAGACATTTCTAACAAATTCTTATTAATTCCTTTTTTAACATTTAATGTTCATGACTAGAATTTCTTAATTGTATTTTTTTTTTGTCAATTCCAAAAATATTCCTACTTTTTGTGAAATCCATGCATTCATTCTTTGTAAACTGTAGTCTTCATCTTTTTAGTTATTGTTTTACTATATTTTGCCCAACTCATCTTCTCTCATGAAAATATT
Organism: Idiosepius hallami; assembly: GCA_034780655.1. NCBI lineage: Eukaryota > Metazoa > Mollusca > Cephalopoda > Idiosepiidae > Idiosepius > Idiosepius hallami. Next base: position 9,798 of record JAUZSX010348955.1, read on the forward strand.
ACATTATAACAATGATCATTGTTTCATTTCTTGTAAGTGAATATAAAGAAATCTTTTTGAATCAACATAAAACTACTTTTGGTGTGAAAGTGACCTTGTGTGAGTGAGTCTGTGTGTCTGAAAATTAGTCCCGACAAAATTACCTTAATAATTTTTGTTTTAGAGAATTTGATATTTGAGGTATTCAGACCTGTGAAACAAATTTGATTTGGTTTGGGTTTTGCCAAGAAAAAAAGCTGCCAAACTTAAAAAATGTATTTATTGTGTGCTTTTATAGGGTTGATTTGCTGAAAGATTGACTTATGAATCTTGTTGTCTACAATATGAAAGTTATTGGAAACAACTGCTTTAGTATAACAGTGGTTGTTGAAAACAAAATGTCAGTCTCTAAAATGTTTCTGAAGATCAATATTTGACAAGAAAAAAAAAATTCTGTTATGTTTGTATATTAAGCATTAAAAATGTTTTTTCAATTTTTTTTTAACAGCTGTATTAGCAAGGAACAATTCTGCTGCATCCAGTCTTGACGCATCTCCAAGAGAAATGAATAAAATTTCACCTGTTGTATTGGAAGGTAACAATAATAATTTAATATATATATATATACACATATTAGAAGTATTGCCTGGCGCCGGGGACTTGCCAATATTTTTTTTCAAAAATGCTTTGTGTTTGAAAATTATTAAAAATTTTTTTCTTAATTTTCAAAAATATTTCTCCTCTATTTATTTACTTACTTATTTTTAATTCAAAAACGGTTCTTCCTATCTTCTCTGTGTTTAAAATAAAAAGAATTTTAAGCAAGAATCACCTCTTCTAAAATGCTAAAATTATGTATATGGTCAAGTTGCATTGGATATGAATAAAAATTATTAATGTTTTTGATCCCCTGATTAATCTGAGAAGGACTATTATTTTCAGTGGCATTGTCTGGACTATTACCAGATAACCTTCCATTAATTTCTTTTTTTTAATTTTGCCACAAGTTGTATTTTTATATGTAGATGTGCATAGTAAAAAAAATATTGTTACAAAAATTCTCGTTTTGTCCCCAGGGGCCTAAAATGGGTTTAAAACACCCTGGAGCTTTTTTAAGGCTAAAAACCCCCTAAAATGACACTCTTTCATTAGATTTTTCTGAAATTTGGCCAAAATGTGGAGGGAATTATCCCAAATGAAAATTCAGTATTTCTAAACGTGACAAAATTCTGGTTTGTGTCCCCTGGCGGTTTTTAGGGCTAAAAATACCTCTCTTAGAGGCTTTTGATGCTTCAATCCAAAATATCATTACGTATGTCTTTTTATTTATCCTCCATTAACTGTGCACTCATGGGGGACCATGCCTGCTTCACTTGTTTACTTAGAATTTATGACCTACTTCATTTCAAAAAGCTGGTTTGGAACTACACAGAAATAAAATTTGTAACTGAAATGTTTTTTAACAAATGGAAAACTCATGATTGGGCACCAACGGTGGAGTATTGCTAAAAGCTTGGATTCTGGAATTGTATTACACAAGTTCAAAACTTGTTGAAAACCACTTTGCTTTTAGCTGTCTCTGGCAGATGGGGCTTTTTAGCTTGGGAGAGTAACTCATGTTGGTGAAGGATAACAGTGATTAAAAAAAGCCAAGGGTTTAAATGGGCATGTAAAAATGGCTTTTGACTATGTTGGGTTGGTGCTTGACCAAGTCAATATAAACCACTCATGATTAGTAGGTTTTGAAACTCTGAAACAAACAAAAAGATTTGTTGGAGATGCACCTCACTACTTAGATTAGTGGATGATCCCATGACATCACTTCCAGTAATGAGGACTTGTGCCCTGACAGTCAGAGATTGATGCGCAACTAAAAAGGTTGTATGCAAAATGCCTTAGCAGGTAATCAAAGGTATTGCCCAAACTGCCTTTCCTGTAATATTTGTGAATGTTGTTTCTATAGTTCTTGTCTTCTTTCATCAATCTTTACACGCACTGATGTTTTGGGCAGCAAATTTGTATTTCCTGTTTCCATAGCATACTTGTTTTTACAAGAGTCACTAGCCCTATGCTCAACCTCCTTTTTTTGGGCTTTTGAAACCAATGTTGCCCTTCACTGGGACAAGCTAATCTCCAAAGTTAACGAACCCCATTTGCCTGAGCCAGCTAAAGGTAAATGCAATGGTTTTAACTGGGATTATACTGCGTAATACGATTCCATAGTCTGAGTTTTACCTAAGCTCTACTTCGCCACCCTTTTTGTGTTCTTACATCATTTTTATTGTAATTAACAACATAACAAGATTAAGATAAAAAAAAAATTCAAATATTTTTTTTTTCATTTTATTCTGCAGAAGAACCTACAGGAATCCGTTTTGTTGCTTATCCTATAGCAACCACCATTCCTTTCAATAGGACTCTGTCCACATCAACTCCTGACCCAGAAAAACTATTGATATCCCGAGAGGATACCATTCAGAGTATTGCTGCTGTAAAAACCACCTCTTCTCAAACTGTCACTGATGGATTTTATGAGAGACCACCGCCTTCGCCACCTCCTCCTGCTATAACCAAAGTTAGATTTTCAAAACTACAACAAATCGTATACAACCAAGTTAAAAACCAAGTTAAAACGGCCCATAGAAAAACTTCAAGTGGTTCTCATTTCAAACCCAACAAAACCAAATTACCCCCGAGTCGATTAGTATCAAACTGGCTGAAATCAAACAAAGATTTACAAGTTCCACAATCGAAGATCCCTTCCCTCGGCAAACCATCACAGAATGCTGTCAGCTTCTCAATTCATCAAGTGAACAAGGTCACTTCAACCGGACAGAAACTAATCCCTTCTCAGAATTCAGCTTTCCATCAGGTTGTGTGCAATGTTCCAGAAACCCAGGGAAAGATCCAAATGCCGCCGCCGCCACCACCGCCTCCTTTTTCTTTCCAGGATACTGCCAATCCTCAGAAAATGGTTGTGGATCCTACTAAACTGCAAGCAAGAAATAACCCACCTGTGGTCATTTCAAAAAATTCCCACTCTATCCCAATCACCGCTTCTCAGTCGGATACAAGTTTGTTTGTCAAACCTCGTGATATCCAAAGTGATGGACTAGAATCAATGTCTAGTTCTAACCCTTCCCCACAGCCTTTTCTTAAAGATGTACCACAATCTATTGATCCTAAACCTTTCCAATCTACACCATCTACTCAAATTAATCCAGGATCAAATTTTGAATTATATTCTCAGGAGGAAAGATTGCCACAATCAAAACAAATTGGACCATTATCTCAATATGCAAATTTACAACCGATCACTGATAATTATGTAGTTATGACTGCAATCAACCCTGAGCCAACTACAAATGCTTCACAGGACCCTTTGAGCCAGGATCTGGTTCAATTTGAAGAACCTGTCAGAGATAGCGACGTACAAGCTAAAAGCAGGAGTCCATTTGAATATCCCACTGGTAAAAATGGTCCCTTGAAGAAAGCTTCTTTGAATGTTGCAGAACCGATTGATTTAAAGGGATCTGAATCTGATTCATGTGTGTTAATGGGTTCTGATGATGAGCAAACAAAAACTCTTAGCCACGAACAGTTTAGCCCGTCGAATGGTTATGCTCATTGTTCAGATTCTTCTATCCTTAAACTTCCACCTCTTCAGTGGAAAAGCGTTGAAGCCTTGGCTGGTGTGAAAACACTTCGTTTTATGATCAAGCAATTGGAAGAGATTTCTACGTCAATAAGTGAGTATTTAACTTCTTATTTTTGCATTCGGGGCGGTCAATTTTACACAGTGGATAGACGATCCGACTTCAGAACCGTAATACGAGGGTTTGAATCCAAGTTGTTTCGTCTACATTGACATGTCGACTAATACCCCTGGTAAAAGTATGAATACCCATCTTCCCTCCAGATACGGATTAAATAGTGCAGTTTGTGTTACTAAAAAAGCTATGTGTGTATAAAAATAACATTTATCATAAGTAATTGTTCTCGGCATTAAAATGACCTAGAAAGGTTGATATGCCATTAAATGCCAAACAAACCAATCTTTTTGCATTCAATTCTTTAAAAGTAAAAATGGACAGAATTTTGAAAAAATACACTTCAGTTACAATTCTTGATGTCCATAGGTTAGAGGTGGGCAAGCTTTTAGCTAACCGTGTTCAGACTTGGTTTCAAATTATTTAGAGTGCCAATCAACACATATATTTTTACAGAGATCAAGCTCAGTATACATATATTACAATTTAGTTTCTCTTTATATATTATATTGCAATATTCATTAATATAAAAAGTTGTAAACTAAATTATAAAACTGAGTATTAACTTTATTTGCTGACTTTAGCTCTCATCTTGGTAGTTTGATGTTTTTCTCACTACATTTTGACCAAGTTCACCTCAACATCTATAGAACACAGTGATAACTAGGGAGACAGTTACAAGACTAGGCATCCCTATCTGAGGTTGCAGTTAATCATCTGAAGACAGCCTGAGGTGAACTTGGCCAAAATTAAGAGAAAAAAACAAAATTACCAAGATGAGGACAATAGTTTGCAAATAAAGTTAAACCTCAGATTATAAAGCTTTATCTCCTAAAAAAAAATAAAATAAAAACTTTTATTATTTTTTATTACTAACCACAAATTTCATATGAGAACCTGGTATTATCTGCATGTCATTGGCAATTGCTTGGTGTGCCAGAAGTTGCCATCCCCTGCCATAGATGAACCAGAATCACTATAAACTGCTTCAAAAAGCAAGACCTAAATGAAAGCCACTTTGATCAGTTTGCAAAGTATTGTATATAGTAAATCTTTCTGAAATAAACTGTGAATTTATATTCTATCCTAATGAGCATTTTTGGGTCAGAGCAAATGCATGGTTCTTAGCATGATATAAAGTTGGTTGTTAGATTAATCAATGATTTTGGTTTCTGTCCATTTATGAGGAGGGGAGGTTGACTTGAGGCAGTGGATAGGCAGTGGTACTTTGGAATCGTAGCACACAAGTCCCTCTGCATACATTTGCATTTTGATTAATACCTTTGGGAAAGGTGTGAATACCCATTTTCCCTCCAGTTCTGGGTTAAATAGTGAACATTATTTTAGACAACTTTCTGTGACTGAAAAAATATTTACCAAAAAATGATTGTTTTAGCACTTAAATAACCTAAAAAGGTTGATATGCCGTAAAACACAAACTAACTTTTTTTTTGTATAATGTTGAATGTAAAAATCCTATTGTTTTTTTTTTTAATCAATTTAGACTATATGAGAAAGACTGAAGATTATTTTGGTCGAAACATGAAACAAATAACAATAAAGATATGGACAATAATCCAAAGAATGCTTGTAAAATTTATTATACCTCATCTCAAGGATTCCGAAAAATAAAAATAAAACTCCTAGTTGTCTTTAAATATAATTTTGGTGACAAACAACAATATGTTTCAAGTAGATATAACAATGTTAGGTACATAAAGATAAATATTGTTTTTAACTTTCACTTCATTTAGAAAATAACTATTTTACAGATTCTAAGATAGTTTTTTTTAGATCATATTCAAATGATTATCAATTCTTATAAAACTCCTCCAGGAAATCATGAACGATAATAGAAAAACTGATAAACATTTAAACTTTGTGCATTATTCCATCATTGTTGTATAATTTTATTTCTGTTATAAAAATAATCTTCATTGTTTATGGAAAATAAATCCTGAATAAAAATGCATTTTTAGACTATTTTTTCTATTTTTATAACCAATCATCACTAACAGAACAGGTTGAGATGAGTTTTAATTCAAAATGAAAAAAAATTTAATATAAGTTTTTGTCATAATGCCAAAGATTTGTGACCAGTTAAAAATAAAATAAATTCTCGTAATGTTACTATATGGCCACACATCTGTAAATTCTAAAAAAAAAAAAGCCTTTAACTTGTTATTTAAACCTAGCAGAGGTGTAAGGATGGTAGAATATGTTCGCATGTTGTGTTATGTCTTGGGCTTTGATAATATGCTTTTATTGAATTCATTATTTGACTATTCTGTGATTTTACCATTTCTTATTTTATTTCTAATTCTGTAGTTTATTGTAAGATTATGACAATATGGTTTTAATAGATAATATTCTTGTCACGGCCTTAGTTAATAGGACTGTAACAAGAATATTCTTTAATGAAAGCTTATTGTCATGGCCCTAGCTATAACTCAAGAAGTATCAACTGAAATTTGTTCACACTTTCACAATTTTCTTATGTTAACATAACTAACAAATTTAAAAAAAGAATTCTCTCTAAATTATTTATTATGAGAATTAAAGTTAAAAAGAAAAATTTGAATTTGAATAAAAGTTTAGATACTTTTTTTTCTTTTTAATCTAGACCATCTGGAAGTAAGTAGATTGGTAAAACAGATTCAACAAGTTGTCAGTTCTCTTCCTCAGTTAAGTGAGACATTTGACCTTCAAACTGAAATTAATCTTGCTCTGCAGCCGCTACGAAATGAAAACAGTCATTTAAGAAGGTTAGTTTATTTCATCATATATGATTTGTCTTACAAACCTACTATTATATCTAAGATGTCAATAATGGTGTTATTTTGTTATTCGATTAAGAGATACTGAAATAACTTTAATTCTAGAACATATAGGACAGCAAAGTTGGAGCATTAGTAAAAGCCCAGGCTCTGGAATTGTAGTACACGAGTTCAAATCCCAGTCAAAAACCATTGCATTTACCTTAAAAATGGCCTTGTGCTAAACTTGGTTGGTGCTGATCACCAAGTAAATATAATATAGTACAAATTAAAGTTTATAGATGTACTGGAAGTATTCCCCACACTTGCTGGGGGTTGCTTTGGTGTTCCTTTTGTGCTATGTTTTTTGTAATTCAAAGATTTTTTTTTTTCTAAGAAAAACAAATATTTTAAAAGTCAAAAATTATTTTATTAATATGCAGCAATGACCAACGTACAGTGGATGCTACAATGATCCTTTTTTTTCAAGTTTGACTCGTTATCAGTTATTTTTCCAGCTCAAAACTAAATCAAATTTGTCCAACTGGTCCCGATGTATCTTATATCAAATTTCAAGTCTTTAGACAAAAAATTGGCAAAGTAGTTTTAGTACAGGCTGTTCCTCAGATACACAAGGTCACTTTTACTGGGTATCCCGAAAGAAGTTAACAAATAAAAAACATTCATGTCTTCCTTAATTTTTAATATACGTTGGGGTTCGGGTTGAGCAGCTTCTTTTGGGACACCCAAAATCTATATACATAAAATATCTTTTACCTACATTTCATGCTTAATGATTGTTTATCTATATGATTAACCTTATTTCCCTTATCAAAGCTGGTTGAAATTAAAGCATAATGTCAATCAATTCGGAATTTTTTTTACAATAATGTATAATGTAACTCCTGAGTACATTGTTAGCTATGCTAATTTTTACAGCTGTCCAATAAAGATTATTTCCTAATCATAATGTCCTCAAAAGTAATAAGCTATGTAAATAATGGCATATTTGCTTATAAAAGCACTTCAATGATTGTTATGCTTCATCTAATTTATTCATTTGATTTATTTATTTTCTAATTTCAATTCTTTTTAATTTTTACTTATTTATTTATTTATTTATTTAGACGTTTGCGGATTGATGCTGAAAAGGCTGCCCAGGAAAAGGAAGAAATAGAAGCTGATCAACGAAGACAAAGTAAGAGACTCAAATCCTTGTCTTTTTTTTGTTCTTACAAGTCAAGGACACTGAAATACTCAAACTTTATTTAAAATAGTTTTGAATTCAATTATAGTTCATTTTTTTTTGGTAGCGCAGTCGATAGAGGTGTTGAAATCTCTTCGGTTTCAGGTGAGTATTGTCAGAAGATAGTGGTTTCAATTCCTACCCAAGCCAGCCAGCGGGATCACTTAGTCAAAAAAGTGGTTCGATAGACAACAACTATGGTAGGCAGTGATTACTGGGGATTCGGTGACGAAACCCAGCAGTCCTACCTGAGATTATGGTTAAAACACCTGAAGATGGCCTGAGGTAAAGCTAGGCCAAAACATAGTATATAAATATTAAAAAAAATCTACTAAGACGAGGACAAAAGTCCGAATAATAAAGTTAATTCCTAAAGTTTTGAATTCATTGGCAAATTCAATTTTCAAATTCCAATACTACTGCTAGAATATGTTACCTCCAGATTGATTATTGGAATAACTACATACAATAAATAAAGTATGGATTCTCAAACTATTTCTGAATATTGAAATGTTTGCATCATTAGCTTGATAATTGTATTTATATTTTGAGGATGATGTTGAATTGCACTATTCAGTTCTGAGCAAAAATGATGTATGTTTTTTTTTTAATTCTTGGGATGAGGCTTGTTAATTTGGGATCCTTGACTATTGTCCTCATCCTTATCAGTGTTACCTTCACAATGTCATTTGCATTTCAAAGTGAGGATCAGCTGAAGGCAAAAGTTTCACTCTTACGGGTTACACTGTAATTGTCTATCCTCTCATCATTCTGTGCTGTGAGTTAAAAAGTACTGGTATTGTTTTCTAATGATTTCTTTTAGAATAAAAAGCATTTGTTTAAAAAAAAATGTTTCCTTATTAAGGGAATTTTTTGAAAACTTTTGAAAAACTTTTTAACCAACCAACTAACCTTAAAAGTTCAGGAATGAAAAAAAAAATACAAAACCCCAATTTCTTTCTTTCTTTCAAGCATTAGAACTGCAACTACAACTTTTAAACATGGAGAAACGAGTTGATGAAGAAAAACTGTGTAAACATCAGCATTTACATCAACAAGAAGAATTGGTGAAAGAATTGAATTTGCTAAAAATGGAAAGGCAGTGTCTTGTCAGGGACTTAGGACAACGGGTGAGATATTTAGAAGGATTTATATTGTTCTGTTTTTTTTGCTTGTTTATTGGCTTTTTGATCTTTTTCCCAAAATGGCAACCCTGATTTGAATATAAAATATGAGGAAGTTTACAGCTTTGCAATAAGACCTTTCATAATAGATTTTTTTAAGCTTAAAACATTGATAAAATGACTTTTTCTTCTATTCTCATCATTCCAATCCATCAACCATTATACCCAGTAGTGCGTTGGGCGGGGCAGTAAATTTCTTTTTTGCTATTTCCGTAGCATACTTGTTTTATGAGAGAGAGTCGCTAGCTCTATGCTCAACTTCCAAACTTTTTGTGGGCTTTTGAAATCAGTATTGCTCTTCACCTGGATGAGCTACTTTCCTGTGTTAACGAACCCCATCTGCCTGAGACAAGTAAGGAAGATGCAATGGTTTTGACTGAGATTTGAACTCTCGTCATACAATTCCATAGTTCAAGCTTTTACCAATGCTCCACCTCGCCGCCTCGTTCTCTTCAATAATTGGTACAATAGTACAACTGTTTTGACGATTAAGAATATAATAAATTTATAGTAAAAAAATAAAACCCCCAAAAATTGGTATTATGAATATTTTTTTTTTTTTAAATGTCTGCTTTTCTAGAGTAGAAAAACAAACTTCGAAAAATTCTATGAGTGTTGATTTTATTTTCTAAAATAATTTGTTGTGATTTTTGTATTTGGATTAATCTGAAGTTTTTGTGGCATTCAGGAAACGTCACAATTTGATATGCGTCGTGAGAACTGGGAAGAAAGTCGTAAATATTTACGTGAGATTGAAATCTTGAAGAAAGAAATTGAACAAAAAGATCTGGCCATTGAAGCGTCGGAGAAAAAAAATCATATTCTACAAATTACAGTGGAACAAAGGGATATGGAAATATCGCGAAATCATGAAATTTTAGTGTAAGTCAGTTTATTTCATAGCAGTAATCTTGTTTTGCTTATGTAAGCTTATAGTCGTTAATTATTTTTGGTCGTTAATTATTTTGTTCATTGTTTAGTAAGTTTGTTTAACTTATAATTGTTTAGTTGTTAAATATTTTTTAATCAGTGTAGGTTTAACTTATAGTAGTAATCTTACTTGTTTTGTTTATTTGCCCTGAAAAGATTAAAGTCCTGACCATTGCAAACTCTAGTAAAAATAATGCATGAGTGAAATTTACATGCATATATAGCAGTAATTCTCTATATCCACACCCTCTGGTGCCAATATGTATAAATACCCATACATTATCAGTACCTGAGAGTGTGGACATAGAGAGATTACATTACATTCTTATAGTTATCCACTTTGGAATGGAAAATATTGAAAGTGAAAGAATTTTAAATAACTTCATAACCAGTGATTGAGAAGTAATTTAAAAGCGCTGTTTATTTTGTAGGTGATATTATGACACTGATGCTGTGTGTGTAAATATGCAGTAAACACATTTTTATGTTTAAAAATAGACATAAAACTGTGGTTTGAACTGCATACACTCACATTCGCAAAATTCATTTATACACCAAAGGAAAGCCAACTTTTAGAATTAAAAGTTTTAAAATAAATTCATATCAGAGTTAAATAAAAAGTATGGTTTTACTTTACATTTAATTATATGGTTTTTATTCAGGAAGCTTTATATAAACATTTACCTGAAAGGTTGATTAAAGATGTCATATCAGTATTTGAATAATATGAGGATATAGTAGTTTTTCAGGTAAAAGATATCCAACGTGTACACTTGTTTTCTTTCAGATCCACACGAGAAGGTATGAAAGAATTTTTTCACAATTTGTGCCAGTCAAAAGACATTCCTATTCCAACAGAGAGGATTGAAAAATTCTTTGCATTTGTTACTCAGGACCCCATGTCAGAAGATAGCAGGTAATCTGTCATATTTTTTTTTTTCATTTAACATTGTTATTCCTTATTTGAATTCAACTTTAGGGGGAAAAAAGTGACCTCAAAAATTCTTTTCAGAACCCTTTTTTTTTTTTTTTTTTTTTTAACCTATTTTAAAGCAAACCTGTTTTTGCATCCAGTAAATTGTTTTTATAAACTTGGTTCATTTCACTTTGTATTTGATTTTAAGTAACACTGGACAAATCCTTTCCAGTATTAAAAAATATGTATGGGTGTTACGAGATAAATTAAATTTATTTACAAGTCCTATATGTTTTCTTAAAAAAATTCTCGTACAAACCATCTAGTCATATTAACTCATGATGGGCAGCGACAGTGGGGCATTGGTAAAAGCTTGGGCACTGGAATCTGATTACGGGAGTTCAAATCCCAGTCAAAACCATTACATTCATCTTTAACTGCCTCAGGCAGATGGGGCTCATTAACTCGAGAGATCAAGTCATCTAGGTGAATGGTAACACTGAATTCAAGAAGCCCAGGTATATAGAGCACGTAAAAATGGCCGTGTGCCTAACTTGGTTTGGTGCTCTATCAAGTAAATATATGTATGTATGTGTGGGGGCGTGTGTATGCGTATTTATAACATTTGTATGTTTGCATATATGTATAACCATTATGTGTACATATTCAATTTACAAAAGAGATGATGAGATAGTTTCCATGCTAACTAATGTAATTATTTTTTCTCATATTTTCTCATTAAAATAAATCATTGACACTTTAACTCGCCTTTTACGAATCTGTACTTTATTTTCTCTCTAACAAGTGTTTTTTCGCTCTGTAACAATTGTTCACACTCTCCATACATTTCAAGGACTTCATTAAATTATTCTACTTTTTTTTTTTAGGAATGCATCAGCTTAGGGCCCCCGCAACTGTGAAGGGGGGGCGCAAGCTCCCTGGGGGCTGCATAACTTCGCAGATATTTTGTATCGAATAGAAATTACCACAATAATTAATTATTAGGATTAAGTAGAAAATCATTTATTTACTTATATGTTGTATATTATATATACCTAGTGAGCACCAGCACCATCCCAAGTTAGACACAAGGCCATTTATTTGTGCTGTTTACCACGCTTTTTTTTTTAAATTCAGTGTTACCTAGATGAGCCGCTCTCCCGAGTTAATGAGTCCCATCTGCCCGAGGTAGATAAAATAAATGTAATGGTTTTGACTGGAATTTGAACTTGTGTAATACGATTCCTGAGCCCGAGCTTTTACCAATCCTCCACCGTAACTGCCAATACTATATATTTGTATTTATATGTATATATAGACTTTAATCGAAGGCTCCAATATGTTGGGGTGTGCAAGTTGCCTTTTTTATGATAAAGGGGCCCCCCAGGCGCATTCTGTGTCATATATATATATGATATTTACTCGGTGAACACTAACCAAAGTTTGGCACAAGGCCATTTTTACGTGCTCTTACCAGGCTTTATATATTCGGTGTTACCCTTCACCTAGATGAACTGCTCTCCCGAGCTAACGAGCCCCATCCGACCGAGGCTGCTAAAGTGAAAGTAATGGTTTTGACTGGGATTTGAATTTGTGTAATACGATCTCACAGCCCGTGCTTCTACCAATGCCCCACCGTCGCTGCCCGTTATTTTATATTATTTATACCACTGTATAACCCGTCAGTTCTTATAACATGGGATAAATAGGCGATCATTTTTGGATACATACTTTTAAGAAAACTGTCTCCAATTGGTCTTTTGGATAAACAAGTTGAATTTATATTTTCTCTATATTTAAATATCTTATTACGTTCAAAATTGGACTAATCGCTGCATTCCCTCCAGCGATAGGTTAAAAAGTTAATTGTTCTTTATTTAAAGCTTAAAATTTAACAGCCTTGCTTATTCAATAGTAAGATACATAAGCAAACAAAAACAAAATTATAAAGCATGTAAAAAAAATTTTAAATAAAGAAGGATTTTAAAAAGTTTAAAAGGTCTATAATTACTTTTAGCAAAATCTATAAATGTTTTGTTACATTATGTTTTGTCTACTGGGAACTCTTTTTCTTCTTCTTCTTCTTCTTCTTCTTCTTTTTCATTGTGTATGATCGTAATGGGTCAGTGCATTTTTTACAGGGTTGGTGTAACATGGACCAATCAGAGAGCAGAATGGGGAAAATATTGTCTATAAAAAACAGTCAGCCAAACTGACTTTCTGCCACTGTTATTATTAGTTGGATCTCTGAGGACCATCAATCTTTCATCTTGGATTCTACTTATAGTTGGATAATTTACCAT
>JAUZSX010348956.1:0-10209 GCA_034780655.1 Idiosepius hallami
TTGATCTATCCTTGCTCAAATTTACAGTTAGAGTGCTCGATATCAGTGATAGAACATGTATAGTAAATACTTTCTATATATATATATATATATATATATATGACTACAATCATTAGCTATATAAATATTGTTAATTTTTACATGAAAACTTACAAATTGATTCCTTGAAATTTAAAAAAAACTATCAACAGAAGAAATAATTAATCTTGTTCCTATGTATAAAAGTGATTCCTCAAATTGTATTTACGTATACATCATTATTTGCATGTAATATGATTTAATTCTATTCAAATGTATAGTCAATTGAACATTTTAGTTAATAAAAGGAGTTAATACTAGAATCTAACATAATTAATAGTTTTTTTTTACCTTAATGTTTATGTAAATCACCATTAAAGAAAATGTCAATGATTTCTTTTATAAATTACTTCTAATGAAATCACCATAAAGATGAGTTATATGCATTCATTTACAGCTACTTCATTCAAAATAAATGCATTTCAGGTGCATTAGCAACAGGTTATTCAAAACTCCCAAATTAGAAATTGATATTATAATAGACATTATTCTCTCCCTTATGTTTTCAAGGTTGTTTTAATTAAAAAATTGTAAAATACTTATTTAATTAAAAATATATAACTATACTCTTTTTGTTGTGGTATTGTTATTTATATAAGTACTTCTTTGAATATATACATGCATATATGAACAAAAAATATATATTTACACAGAACAAATGAAATTATACTAATCATATATTTGATAAACATTAAAAAATTATTGGCTTTTATTTTTATCAAAATTACAGCAAATATACTATATACTAGAAAGTGTAAGCAAAAGTTGTTTTTTTTTATTTCTTAAATCTTAAATTCTATCCCCTTAATATACTTTCCTGTTTCTATGTTTCTAAGAAATTGAAAGCACATCAATTTAATATATCAAATTGTATATTAAAGTTTTTATTTATTTTATAGGAAGATATTTTGATTTGGTTCTTAATGAAGAATTTACCTAAACTTTGAAATGTAAAATATATCTTTGGAATTAACTCTAATAAACTATATTCAATAGAACAATAAGTATTTTTGGAGATGTTAACAATTTTATGAAAAATGAATTCTTTTAACTATTTGCTTTATATTTCTCAGTGAGTTTCTTATAAAGAAACTTGCTGGGAAATATAATGCAACATTTCAAATTCAAAATAAATAATCACTCATGCCCAACTTGGCTTTTATTTCCATACTGAGCTACATTTTTAAAAGTTAAAGAAACTATGTCTTGCTTTGACAAGTTACCTACCTCAATAGACCTGAGGATCCTTCATAACACACTAAAAATATTTCAATCACTAAACAATTATAAACTAATAAATTTTGATAAAAAGTGTATAGAATTATAATTCTATGTTTTAAGTAATTTTAATTGAGAAATTTGTATTAATCTTATTGATGATATTAAAAAAAAATCAAATCAATGTATGTTTATTTTAAAGCTTTATTTAGAATGTTATAAGGTCTTTGTGCTGGAAGAAAAATATCTTGTTAGAAGATGGACATGGGGTAGCTACCAGCAGGGTCTCTTACCATCCTTAACCTTATCAAGGTTTTTACTTTTTTTTTTTTCTCCTTCCAGTACTTTGCTTACATTCTCTGGGACAGCTGACTAGGGAGAGACAGAAATTATAGTGGAGTGGAAGGAAAAGCCCTTGCTCATCCACTGTTAGGAAGAAAAGGTAGATGAGGGGAAAGGGCATCAGTCATATAAAAAGAGGGAGATCAGATTTCTCCTTCAGAGGAAGAAAATGGTGATGCCATTGCTGATGGTGGTTGAGGTACTGATGCTTGTAGTTGTAGCAGTGTTAATATCTGTGGTAGTAGTAGTAATAGTAAATCTCAGTTATATAGCAGTATTTTATGTTGGCACTGAAGAGCCTGAACTAGGAATCACTACTGTAAACACTGTGGGCCTCTTTTTCTTTTCTGATTTGATTGGAAAATCTGCATTACACTAGGGAGGGGAAGAGAAGTCTAGAGAAGGTGTTGGAATTTCTTGAGTTCCTTCTAGTCCCCATAGAGTAAACTTATAGAAAGACTTTAGAGGAGCATCAGCATCAGGAGAATTATCCTGGCAGTATTTTACTAGAAATTGACAAAAAAGTTATCTTTCTTATAATTTTTTTTTTTTTTAAACTATTAAGTTAAAGAAACTAAAAATTAATCCCACAAACTTTTCAAAATTAAGAATACTTCCCAAAACCAATTTTAGATCAAAGAAAAAGATAAGTGGAGTGAAGATATCTCTGAAGGTGTAAAATTGATTAGTTTTATAAACTTTAATAAGATATTTGAATCTAATTTCTAAACATTTCAATTATTATTATTGTTTCTTGTTTAAATACATGACATTAACATGAAAACTTTTATTGGGTTTCAATCAGCTTTAAAGATACACCTTCAATTGACAGTTACTCACATGTTAATGTTCTGTTAAGATTTTTAAATACACATTTATCATGTAAAAGTGACTGTCCATCATGATGAGAAGTTTGGAAACTATTTCGTAAGTAGATTTACTCTATTTCAAATATTATATGAAATGATATAATAAAAATAGACATATTTTTTATCTATTTCTTTTTATTTTCTGTAAAACAAAAACAAAACAAACACATGTAAATTATTTTGCCCCACTATAAATCTATTCCAATTTGGAATTAAGTTTTATTAAATCATCAATAATCTATAAAATCTTAAAATAGTTTATTTTAATATAACATAAGTCGGTTCTTAGTGAGTTTTCTTACTGGAAACTAGTTTGACAATTTAAGTTATTTTTCTAAGACTATTATTAGCATCATAATTGTATAATGATGATATTAATTTTCATATGTAATCATTGTCTCTGTTTATGTTTGTGCTTTATCACCAAAACAGTTATTTGTTTATTTATAAAATCTGTGATTCATAATGATAAATAATAAAATATTTATAAAAATATTTCTTGTAAAATGAAGTTTAAAGTTTTTTTTAGACCAAACGAAAAAATAATGTATATAGAAATATATTAAATCAAAATAATAATAATAATAAACTGAATATTTTGATTTCTTGTATTTTTTCATATTTTTCTCTTAGTCGACAATTAAGATAAATACGTCTTTTTTTTCATAGATTATGTAAAATTCGTTTCAGAAAAAACATTATTTCAAAAATATAATGGGTACCTATTATTTTTTTGTAATTGGATTTTTACTTTGTTTTTTGTTTTTTTTTATGAAAATTGAAATAAACAAATAAACAAATCCACAAGCCATACACACACACATACACATGTTGACCATATAAAAGTTTTTCTGTAGACTAACTGATTACCTAAAGAGCACATGTATCATAGGTCAGGAATCTGTCTTCGAACTTTCTTCTATTCCTTATCTACTTCCCCAGGCATGTTGCGGTAGACAGGATGCAAAAATATCTTCCCTGTTTCAGACAGATAGCAGTTTTACTGCTAAACACTGTTTGCTTGCCACATTGCTTGTTTAGCACCCAAAACTCTCAAACAGGGAAGTGTGAATCTTTATCTTATATTTAGAGTCAACATCTTTTTATTTTTAAGTTTTCATAAAAATAATATTAATTCATTAATAAAGCAAGTATTCAAAATTAAATTACTTAAACATTTGAGTCTTTAAACTTTAAAACAATCAATTAATAAATAAATAAGAGTATCAGACATAAAACTTTATTGTTAATAAATAAATTATTAAAAATTTTGATTCTATATTCTCTCTACTATTTGCTATTTATAGAAAAAAGTTAAAACAAGCTGTTCCAATGAGCATGTTTCCTAACTATAATCATGTGATTTTCTTTGAGTAATCTTTGTTTAGAATTTAATTATTCTATTTTACTTTCTGTAAATTGTTTCATAGTTATCCCCAATTTTTAGTTTAATTGCTTTGAGGTATATATTGGAACATGTCAAATCTATCACATATTAATATAAAATATAAAAAGCAATTGTTTGTAAATAGTATATTCAAATTTGATGACACAATATTAAAACATTCAAAATTTAGAAATGTATTTTAGTTCAAATTGATCCACCAAATATAAATTGACTTTAATCTTCAATTGATTTATAAACTAATTTTCTCTCTAGAGCTTTTTCCTTTAAATAATCTGGCTCACTGATCTCATGTTTTTATTAATCAACACCACTGAATGAAAATGAATTTGAATCTTAATCTTAATTGTAAACAAGTTAAATCATTACATTTTGAGAAAAAATTGTAAAAAAAAAATCAAGTTTTTCTTAATTTCTCCCCCTGTATACTGGTTTTAAAAATGTTTAGCTAATTTAATCAAAGTTTTTCAGATATGTTTAATGAAACATATTTAAATGAACATCTGTCTTAATTGTTCACATTTGTATCTAAAATGCAATCACTTTATTTGATTTAGTTATAATTATTGAATTTATGAGCATTTGTGATAAATTACATTGTATCTATGTTTAAGTTAAAGCTTTTACATCCCTATGGAGTTTACACTCATATAATTTTCTACTCTTTTTTTTTTATTAAAAAAAATGAAAAAAATATTTTTTAAATAATTCTAGTTTTAATTCTGTTCAAGGTTCCAATAATATTTCAATGTCGAATGGCTATTATGATATGATTATATTAACTAAAAAACAAATACCCGCCTGTATCAAAGTTGATTTTTTATAAAAAGTCAACACATCTATTTTGATTAAAACTTTACCAAACACACCTATAATATATTATCTCTATATTAATTAAGAATGAATTTTAAAACTTTCAGTTGTTGTTGGCTTCTAATATTAACTTTTAAAATGTTAATTTTTAACAATTTATCAAGTTATCTTAACAACAACATAAAATGAATGAGGAAGGAATTAATAAAATCTACATAATTAAACAAATTTTGTGTAATTGTCTAATCTTTAATTACATTCAAAAAGGTTTTTAAAAAGTGAAGGGAATATTAAAAGATAAATGACCAAAATTTGTTCATATAACATAATGAAATATTAAATTGAGACAAAACTAACAAGATGAGTATGTGTGTTGAGATGTATGTATGTATGTATGAATGCTGAGTGTGTTCTCTGTTAGTATGTCTTGTTCATGTTTGTATACAGTTGATGATATTATCAGAAATTGAAGGGTCAGTAAAGTGGATAGTTTGTTGCTACATAAACAGTCTAAGTTTGACACATGTTTTTCATCTCCATTCATCTTGTAGTAGACTTCATGAAAATGCCAACATCTCTTCTTACCCAGCTCAGTTCAGGTGTAAATAAGTAGCAGACAAGCTATTTAAAAAACAGTTATGGACTTGGGCTATTATTGGTTCTCTCTTCCTTTAACCATTTCTTTCCCCCATTAGTCACCAGAGATATATTAGTGAAAACTGGAGTGATAATTACCAACTGTTTTATTTTTTTCCTCTTTTGTTATTTGTATTCCAAAAAGAGTTCAGTTATGAGAAATACAAATGTGAATGCGTGATTAAAATTATGATATTTTATGTTTTAAGCATAAAATTATGAATTAATGATGATTATTATATCTGAAAGGTGGTTATTTCATTTGTTAATTAATAAATTGATAAGATTTAAAATCTTCAAGTATGTTAAATAGGTATGCCATACCAGTAGTCAAAAAGTCCATTATACTTCCAGGACTCAAGACAGAGTTGCCACAGCTGCTTGAGATTCCTTGAGCTCACATCTTTATTAGTTAGACAATAGCCCCGAATCTCCTCGCAAGTAGAAACTCATGTACAACTAGATAATACATAGAATTATGAAAAAGTGCCTAATTGAGAAAGCATCATAGCTATTCCAACCCAAGGAAAAAGAATATATATGAAGAAAATATAATTTAAAAATGAGGAAATGGTATTTTGTTTTTAATTTGTATAGTTTAGCTTCAGTTCTTTTACTGTTTGTTTTTTGTTTTTTGTTTTTTTTAATACAGACTCACATTCAAAATTAATTAATACAGTAATAAAGTTTCACTAATCTCATAAGCTGAACTATTATTTTCTAAAGACTATTTTCATTGAAAGTGTTATGATTTTACATTATATTACTCAAATGAGGTCCATATGCAATAAAGTAAAACTACCAAAAAAGAAACTGAAATTGTAATTTGACATGTGAAAAATCAGTTTTTCAAAACCAAGTAAATCTTAACACAATATGGCCATATAAGCAAATAGTACAATTCTTTAATTACATTTTCACTTGAAACTACATTTCCAACAATTACATTTCCAACATCAGCATGTTTAATATTGTTGATAGACGGCTGATATTTTTTTTTACTGCAGAAAATAATAGTTTGCACATAGAAACATCAAAATGCATATATCTAAAAAAGTAATTGACATCCAATCTGCATTCTTAGTTATCTTTACTTTGGTAGTTTATGCAAGTTACAGAAAAATAGATTTGTATTTCAATTACCTTAAAAAATATGTTCTAGTATTAAAGAAGGGTTTAAGATTAAAATGCTGTTTATTATGGCAAAAAAATATTTTCAAAACAATGAAATATGTTTACAAAGATATTCAGATTATCAATGTTTTTTTTTTAATGTGAGAAGAGTGTGCACACTAACATAAATGCACACTGATACAAGAAACAGGATTAATTACTTGGCATTATCTTCAAAAACATTTTTCTGGGTTAACCAAATAATTGAATAAAGAATTATTCCGACGATATAAGAGTGGACAGTTCCTTTCAAACAATGAGAACTGTTCTTTGAAATGACTGTGAATAAAGTTAATGAGATCCTTTTTTTTTTTTCAGAAAAAAAAACATTTGTTTGATAAATGTGAAGAGCAATTTCCATCATGCACAGTTATTAAATGATTATTAAATGACACTTAAAAATAATAGATACATACAAAGCAATAGAGTTTAGGAAAAAATTCCAATAATGATTTATGACCAGAAATATTTTTGAATATTTCTCTAAATAAAGTTAAAACCAAAAAGAATTAATAAAAAATAAAGAAATAATTTTATTTTGATTTGTATTTGAAAGCCACTTTGGAAGCTCTTTTTTTTTTTTTTACTGTCTGTATCGCACTTTTTTGGTTCAGTTGTGAAGCAATGATACATTGTAGTCATGTCAAATGTGTCCAGTTTTCTGACATCTATTTCAAATAACTTTCTTCTTAAAAATAAGAAAACCTAAGGACATTTATATTCTAACAATTTTTTATTCTATTCCTGTCTTTCTTTCCCTACAAGAATGTATAGCGAAACATTTAGTTTGCTGTAACATTTCTTTTCTGAATTTGAGTGGTTTTATATTAGACAGCTGAGTAAATTATTCTAAGTTCAGTGTCAGAATAACAACTCAAAAAATGACAGACTTCTAAAAGACTTCATACTTATTTTTCTATTTATCAGTATTTTTCTTTTTTACCTAATAATGTTTTTGTTAGTTTAGGTTAAAATGAAGAAAGGTTCAAATAGTCACCACTGATGGCCTCTAGTGAGAGAGTCAGTCACTGAATGCCATTTTTTAAAGTTTTCACAAACTTTTCCCATAAAACCATTTTCTTTGATTTTTAAAAACAGTTTATTCTTTGCTATCTTAATAGTATTTTAAAAAAGTAGTTGGTGTTTTTTTATTATTTTTAAAGAATTGGAATAAAGAGATAAAAACAAATGGGTTTCTGTGTTTCAGTAAATCCAGTTGATAAGCATGCTATAAAAGAACAATCTTATTGGCAGTAAATTTCAATTGTTGAATAAAGTTGTTGCATTAACTGATATAAGTTAAGAGTGAAGCTGTATAAAGATAATTTTTTTCAGAAATAATTTTGTCTGAATTTAAATAGTTTAATCTGAATTACATAATCTACCAAAAATGGAAGTTTGAACATTATAATGGTTACTAACATACATAAAACATAAATCTTGTATTCTTATTCAGTTAAATTCACGTCAACAAATAACCTTGAAAAATATAAGAGTGGGGTTTTTTGATTGCTCGAGGGTTCATTATTGAGTGTTTGCCTTCTTCAAAGAAAAACTATTGACCAATAAGCATTCTAGCCTAAGATAGATATAAACTATTTAGTACTAAAACAAAGAACATAACTAGTATTCAGGTTTACAATGACTATAGTGGCTGATTTGGCTTTAGAAAAAAAAAGTTTATTCTGATTTTTTTCCTCCTTTTTATACTTATTGCTTTTTATCTTCAGGCCTCTATTCATACAGTTAAAAAATCCTCACTAATTTAGTTCAAAGTGGTTGGCTTCAGATTTTGTCAGAAGATCAGCAAGTTGAGAAAAAAAAAACATTGATAAGAACCCTTTTTTTTTTTTTAAGCTAAACCACCTCAAGCCTTTCACTACTCTCATTAATCTAACCATTGCTATTCACTTACTCTCTGGATATACTTTTATTCTTGCCCTCAGAACTATTTTTATGCTTTAAACTTGTGTTAGAAGGTGGTTGATGGATAGAATTAATTTTCATTAGCCTTTTACATTTTTTCATCTGTACCATTGTATAAAAAAAAAGGAACCTAATATGATTTTGTCATTTATTTTTTCTTAACAATGTGTTTTTGTTTGATGAATCGGCTTTAATTAGATTTCCTACAATTGAAGCCATCCTGTACTCATAAGCAGTCATGCATTTTAGTGTGGACCATTATAAGATAGAATAGACAAATGAAAAAAAATAAAGCATTTTTGGCAAATGTAACTTAAACATAAACAGCTTTATCTGCATGGCAATCTATCAATAATTAAAAATAGAAACTAGCTTTGTAAAAAGTAATAAAATGGATTAATCTAGAAATAAAAATTCAAAGGTTTTAGATTGCTTGTTATATATTTATTTTTGGTGGATGATATAGAGAACATTTACTTTTGTTAAATGCTATTTCTGTCATGTAATCAATAATTTTTATTTGTTTAAGATAAAATAAAATAGTAATTTATGAACTGTATCTACTATAATATAATAGCCAATTATAAGTGAAATTAAGTACAGTTTTGAAATGATAAAATCGACTTTTTTAATTATTCTAAAAGTTTTCTGTAATCTCAACTAGTTGAACTTTTGTTTAATAACCCACACATGTTGATATACCATTAAAAAACATCAATCAGTTGAACTCATTTTATACTTTGAAATGAAAGAAAAACTTTTAGTGATAAAAATTGTTTAGATTCTATCAAGTTTAATATAATATGATTAAATCAAATCAAATTTTTCAATTTTGCATTTGCAGAAAACTAAGTGTAGCAATTTTGTTTCAATTCTAGGTCATTTGAATAGAAGCTTTTCAAATCTGTTTTTCAGTTTTTGTCAGGGAATTATGAAAACTTTTCCTTTCAGATATCAAAACCATACTATTGCAGTCTTTTTATATCTTCAGTTTTAATAAAATAAAATTGATTTCAATTTCTGTTTTAGATAAATTATTATTATATCAATTATTTCCATGATTAAAGATTTGAAGAGACGACTGCTTTTCTTGGATTTTAATCATAAAAGAAATTGAAAAGATAATGTTTTGTAAAACAACAAATAACTAAAATTAATCATTTTTATATGAGTGCAATTTTTTATAAAGTTTCTATTTATTCAAAACAAGTTATTAGCCTAATATTAAATTATTGTAAACAAATACAACAAAGTAATGTATCATATAAAAATGTATCGATTTTATTACAACAAATAACTAAACTAACCATAGCTTGTAAAAGAAAAAATGGTTAAACTAATGATATTAACAGCATAGCCTGGTGTAACCTATGCAACTCAGAACATTTTAGTAGTAGAAGACATCAATAAGAAAAGTAGGTGGAAATCATTAATGTAGAGTTAGAAAAAAGAACTAAGTAACCACCAAGAAGAAGGTGTTGAATGCAGATTGCTGTAGTCTCTGAACAGATTATAATGTGTAGTATTAGTACTGGTCATAATTTTGTGTACTAATGATATATGATAAGTACGAATAGAAAATGTTAGCAAGAGTTGTAGATAATAAACTTATTTTTTAGCTGGTAAAACTGCTATGCTTAAATTCAAGGTTACCATTTATGATTTTACAAAGTATGATATTTACTTGGTGAGCACCCCCAAGTTTGGCACAAGGCCATTTTAAGTGCTCTTACCCGGGCTTTATATATT
>JAUZSX010348967.1:0-10208 GCA_034780655.1 Idiosepius hallami
TTGACAGAACAAATCAACTAGTGCAGTGAGTTCACTTATAATTTTAAAACAAGAATCATCCATTATAACCTTAAAGTTGATTAGTCAATCAATTCTGGAGAAAAAGGATGTCTATTGATTTGAAAAGAAAAAGAGAAGTGTCTGTTTATTTTAGAGAGAGAGAGAGAGAGAGACCGACCCACCCAACCAACCACCCACTTCTAAATCTGTGAAAAAGATTTGATTCTGCAATTTTAAAAAAATTGCATTGATATAGATTTATTGTTGCGTGATGGCCGACTGGTCTTGTACACACGTGGATAGACGATCACTCTGCTGGCAGGGTTGAGCTGGAACTTGATGTTCGATTTTCTGGAGCCTTTCAAGATTCCAGGAGAGGGGGCATCTCACCCCCTGGTTTGCTGAAAGATAAATGGAACAAGACAAAGACCAGGGGTAGTTTTTACAAATTTATCCTGCTATAGCATCACTTAGCGAGCTATCAGACCCGCTCTGGTCTTACTGCGTTCCTTCTTTCATAAGCAGCCGGCTCGGCACTTCCAAAATCTGATAAGACCCGAAGATAACTGACCAGCCTGAACCTACAACAATTATTGCAGTTTTGGGGTTTTTTTGTTTTTTAATAAACAAAACAATGAAATGTGCCAAATGAATAAATGAAGATAAATATGAATTTTATTAATGTTTATTTCTATTGAATAATTGAAACCTTTTTTTCTTTTTTTTTCTAATTCTCAAAGAAATCATTACGATGTTGTTGACTACTGTTGGCGTGCCTTCTTGGATTCTCAACATATCAGAGACCCTGATAAATGTAAACTTCTTCCGCAAGGAGCCCCCCCAGGTGCCCGCTGCCTCATGCTCTTAGTAATGTTTGAAAATTGTGAGAAAAAAAGAGTAGAAATGGTCCTCGCTCACAATTCTGAGTAAGCATTTTTTTTAATTTTTTTCTCCTCTTTTTTGTTAAATTTGGAGAGTTGCTAATTTGAGAATGGTTTTGATGTGTTTTTCGGGAATCCTTGGGATGAGGCTAGATAATTTGAAGAACTATTTTTCAGACTGTTGTCCTCATGATTATTATCTTAAAAAAAATAATAAGGATGAGGACAACAGTCTGAAAAATAGTTCTTCAAGTTTTGATGTTGTTTTGAATTGAAGTTATCTAAATCAAGTTTAATATATCAAAATAGTTATAATAAAAAAAATTCTTTTAATTTGAAATTCAATTTCTTTTTTTCTTAAAATAATTTGGAAAATGAAAATAGATTTTGTATTTTTTTTTATTCAATTATTTATTTGATTTCAGGAATGATTGTGAACGTTGGTTGGATGCTGTCACTTCAGTCACGGTTGAGGGAAACGAACGTATCTATGCACAATGGGGTAAGAAATCTTGATTTTGAAAATGTCAATTATTATATTTACTTAGTTAAGCAGGATCCCAAGTTGGGCACAAGGCCATTTTTACATGCTCATTATATCCCTGGGATTTTGTAATCAGTGTTATCCTTGCACTCAAATGAGTTACTCTCCGGAGTTAACGAGCCCATTCTGCCCGAAGCAACGGTTTTGACTGGGATTTGAACTTGTGTAATGCGATTCCAGAGTCCAAGCTTTACCAATGCTCTACCCTTGCTGCCCAAATGAAGATGTCAAGTTTGAATCCAATTCTAATTGGAAGACAAGAGTGTCTGGTGTTACATCAAAATAATGATGCATAGTGGAAATCAGTGTTCATGCAAAATTATTTTCTCTAGGCATTCTAGAAGGTTCTTCCTTTACGCAGCGTCCTCTTTTTATCACTTCATCATCCGCACCAAATCAAACTTTTATGTTCACAACATTCCAAACAATCCTTTGGGATTCTTTAGATATTTCTATAAATCAAAGAACTTTTCCCAACTGTCCCTCCTTCTCAGAATTAAACAAACTTAAGTCTTTATTAAATTTTCATGGGTAGAATCTTCACATCCTATAAATTTTAACAGTTTCTATGTTCTAATCAAACGTGGTTTAGGCACCTTTATTAGCCAAAAAGTGTGAGAAATTGGAATTATTGCAGGGGTGGCATGAAGTGACCTTGAGGCGAAAACAAGTAGACATTGACCTGATTTACCTATTGATCTATAAACATAGAAAACTTGAATGGCAGAGCTCAAAGCATATGGCCGTGTGTTGGGAATAAAAATCTGTGATAGACAGGTAGACTGTCTTTTTTTTATATAGTAAAAAAGTTAAAAGATTAGCTTTTGTCACTTGATAATCAATCTTATTTTGGTGATATTCTGAGGAGTTAGATTAAATCTTTCTTAAAAGAAATTTTTCTTGTGTAAGAAAAAATAAGGTTCTTTGGTTAATTTCTCCTACTTTTTCCTAAAATAAAATTATATAAATAAAAAAAATACTTTTGTTGAAAGATCAAACTCTTTTTTTCTTCACTTCAAAGAATATTGCAACTATTACTCACAATTACATGTAAATCCATATCAATATGCAACACATATACCTGCAGGGGTGTTCTCTTGTTTCTTTTCAAAAGTAGTTGTTCTGAAATGTTCCTTTTCAAATCAAAGGTTGTTAGTTTTTGAGAAGAGGCAAATCCACAGCATCAGTCTAATGCTTTGAATTCAAAACCTCTACTGATTAATTCTCTTCTTTTTTTCTAACAGAGAGAGTATATCTAAACAATATATGTCACTATGTTTGAATTTCTACTCACTTGACTCAAAGAGTCAAATCAGGTTTTAAACCCTGTCAAGCTTTCATAAGTCAAAACAAAGTCTGAATTCAAGTGCTAAATTTTTCTAACACTTGATGTATTTTTTTAGTTAAAGCAAATTTTGTAATTTTATACTCAGTAGGAGCAGTACATCTGCAAGTAAGATCTGAATTAGCAACAATTTTTTCATACAAAACTTAGTCTGAAGTTTTTTTGTTTTTTTTTCTCTTCCCAGATTGTCCGCAGGTCCAAGCTATCAGCAGGTATGAAGCTCGGGAAGGAGATGAACTCTCATTAGAAGTAAATGATATTGTTACAGTATTACGGAAACTAAATGATGGCAAGTTGCTTTCCTTTTTTATCACAAACTTTCAATGAAGACTTTTTCTCATCAATCTAAAAATTAAATTGAAATGGTGGAAAAGTAAATCTAATCTCTTTGATTTTTTTAAAAATTACTTTAATACAAGTAATAAAAATAAGATTTTTTTATCAACTTTTGCAACATAAAAAAATAGCCTGAATAAATAAATAGCATAAGAAATTTAGTATATTTATTTAAAGGAATTAAGATTAATAGAAAACTTTATCATGTATAAGTACAGCCTTCATAGCTTAATCAATATAGAATCAGATTTTTAAGATGAAAAATAATAAAGATACCTTGAGTGTCTGTGGTTGGATTCTTCATTCAGGCTACTGGTTTTCACTTTTGATTTTTAAAACGTGACATGAGGCATACAAATAAATACACATTGTTCATTCTTAAGGATTATTTTACTCCTTTTGGTTTTCTAAAATAAGTTTGTCATTATTTAGTCTTTATTTAAATGAGATATCAACTTTGCATATTTACAGTCTCATGGGTTTTTTCTCATAAAACTTAAATTAGAAATGCTTCCTTGTTTGTTATTCACTTTCAATTAGAAACATAGATTCTCTCATTACTTCCAGCTATAAATTAGTATTGTAGAAAATACCCTTTGCCCTGATTAGCAAATTACCTGTAAAAGAAGGCCTTACCATTACACCCCAAGACATCTTGGTTTTTAAACTTTGTATCAGGATTAGGCTTCAATCTATTCAATTAATATTAGTTTCTAAATTCTGATACCATTTATAACTTTCACAGTATATTTTCTTTCTGATCTTCTCTCCATGTTGACTGTTGTAATAATTTTGTTATGCTTTCCTAGTATAATACATTAAATCCATGATATCATTTTTGGTGGATGAAAAATTAGGAGTTGCATAATATATGGGAGGATATAGTTGGACATCCAACCAAGTTAGGCTGAAGGTCAGTTCTGTGTGCTTTACATACTTGGACTTTTTGTAATCAGTGTTATCCTTCAACTAGATGAGCCTCATAGAAGAAAGTGAATGGTGATTGTTTGCACTCGGATTCGAACTTTTACAATAAGATTCCAAAGTCCAAGCTTTTATCACTCCTTCACTTCCCAAAATAATACATGAGAGATCCCATGTATATGTGGTTAACTGTAAACTATGAAGAGAAAGCAAAATTTTTATCCTCTTTAAACATTATTTATCCATACTTAAAAAAAAAATTACCAATATCAAAAAAAGTAGATTTAGAACACTAGATTGATTCTAGTAAAGATTTTAGAAAAATGCTGCATTAAAAAAAATATCCTAATATAAATGAAAGAATTTAATGACTCTAAACTTTGAATCCCTATGTTGATCAAAACCAGTTTTTGACCAAATTAAAGAATCCCTGATAGATAAGAAACTCAGATTCACAGAGGAAACCATTTCCTATTTAACCTTATCTTTGCAAAACTCCTGATTATCAAAGATCCATACAAAAAGGTCTTCCAATTTTCAGGCAAATACCTTTGTATCATCAGAGGAATCAAATTTAATTTCACAATGAACCACTAACAGTCATTCCTAGAGTATTTTAAACTACTTTTTTTATTTTCTGTGATATTCAAAACTAGAGATTTAGCTTTATGAGTAATATTCTAAAAAACAAAAAACAACCCATATTTATAATTAGGTTTGTGACAATATTCTTTTTATTTTAACAAAAAGCATATTTTTAAAAAGTTAAAAGAAATTGCTTTTTGTTCAAAAAATATTCTGTAAGTAAAGAATATTCTTGTGTCAGCCCTATTTATGACCAATTTAATTTGAAATAATGTAAACCAAAACATTTGAATCATAAAAGAATATTCTTGTGTCAGCCCTATTTATGACCAATTTAATTTGAAATAATGTAAACCAAAACATTTGAATCATATTTACTAACGAATACAGATTTAAAAAAAAAAATTAGAAAATTGGTTTCATTCAACTTTTTTTTATTATTATTATTCTAGGCTGGTATTATGGTGAGAAATCAGAGGACAATGAGATGGGTTGGTTTCCAGCCGAAGTAACCAAGGAGATTGATAGTGAACATATACGAGCTCGTAACCTTCGTCTTAAATACCAAGTAGAAGGACATATTGAAGTGGAATAAAACTGCTGCCATAAATTTAAAAAGATTGAAAAGCCACAATAGAGTCTTTCACTCTTTCGGGTTTTCTTATCTTCCATTTGAAAACTTGTAATTCTTTTATTTCACACATTCCAATCTTGAACGATATCAACTAAAATTGAGAAAGAGAAATGCATCATGTGAAGAATTAGAATAACTTGAAAATTTTCTGCTTGAACCATTCAAAAGCAACAATGGAAGGGAGGTAACTGCTTTGTAATATAAATCACTGTACTTAAAAAAAATTGTAAAAATTGTTGTCAAACACGACCAAATAATGGATTTCATCTCATCTGTTGTCTTTCAATTTTGTTATCAAATGACAAAGATGAATTGCTGTAAAAATTAGACTTCATTTGAATTGAGATTAATCTGTGACTTTGAAGTTAATGTTTTTTAAGATTCTTTAGACCCCATTTAAAATATATAAGAGTTGACATCATCAAAGCTCTGGTTTGTAAATATGGAAGCAAGTATCAAAGTATAAATACCATTGCTCATGATTCTACCTTTTTTAAGATCAGTGCAATATTTATTAGTATTAAATAAATTGTTATATGTAAACACATTTGAAAGCTGATTCAAAAGCAAAGCCTAATTTTCATTCAAAAATGTACCAAAATCTATCGCATAAAACTTAAAGGAGCTTTTCACAATATTGGGACTACTTTTGAATTAGCCTTTATTTGCGTTTATATATTACACACGCACAGAGTATATTTTCTGTAAATCAACCACTTCCCTCCAATATTGTAAGGATTGTAATATAGCTCTGTTTTTATAGCTCTGTTTTTATTTCTCATATTATCACCAAACTGGCCCTTTATCAGTGACAAACTGAAATTTCATTAAGTTTTATTTGCAATGCAAATATTTTAATATCTGCAAAAATAATCATTGAAAGGAGAAAAAAAAAGAAATGGAAACTTGTTCTCTTTGATAATCTGTAGATCATGTGACTTGGAATGAGATTTGATCACTTGAATCAATCTTGCTTTTACAAGAATTTCCTAAATTATTTTTATATTTGATTAAAATGTTATTTATTCAATTAAATGTGATTTCATAAACTTCTCATAAACTCCTAACTTAAAAACAACAACAAAAAAGAAAAAATTAAAATGTTTTTTTAAATAAAATTATCACATAATAAACTGTTTTCTAGCATATAAAACATTTTTTAATTAAGTTAATTCTTTTTAATTTAAAAAAAAGTTAATTTGTATTTATATAAAATTCAAATTATTGAATTTTTTAAAAGTATTATTTCTATCTTATCTTTGGGATTTAAATCTTGTTATTGATGCTAATTAATTTTTTTTATTATTGAAACATCAAATATTTTTCTAGAAAAAGAATTAGTATTATTTTAGTAATTCAGATTATTTTAGCACAGGTAATCTTTTCTTCAAATTTTAAATGTACAAACATACCAAAAAAAATTGTTTTATCATCATCTAAAACAAAATAAGTTTTACAAAAGGAAATTAATCGATTGTAAAATGATCCCTCATTGTCAATAACAATTCAAAATTTCCACCCAACAAAAAGAAAAACAGATTGGCTTTATTTGCACACCTTTTTATAATCTTTTAAAAATAATTTTTTGGTGGATTATTATCAGATGGACACCAGATTATCCCAATAAAAAAATCATAAAATATTTTTTGGAGGTGCTCTGTTTTACATAGAATGCTCTGAAGTAAATAGATTCCCAATATTATAATGACTTTATGAAAACACCAAACCGAATGATTGGTCTTAGATTAACGAGATTGGGAGAGGCAGGGGTTTGTTTTTTTTTGTTGGAAAAAAAAATTAGTGAAAAATTTTCTTATTTAAAACTGGTATGAAAATATGTAGGAAATTAACTTTTTATTTAAAGAGAATTATTACAGCTTTTAATTGAATATTTACAACAAAATGTGAATATAATTTTCTTATTTCTGGAAAAGATTTGTTTGAATATTATTAAAAAAAAAAATGAGGTTAGATGTGAACAGTACCAGTTAACCCAAAAAAACATTGTTTTATTGGCTTTTTAAAAACTTAGCTTCCATCGTAAGAGTTAACCAGTTTCCATTTAAAAACTTTCGTGTTTAAGACTATTAAGAATCTAATTTCAAATGAAAACTTTTCCTTTCAACATAAAAACACGTTAGATTCGTAAAGTGCTATTTATTTGAAATTCATTATAATGGATTTATAATGTCATAATATCCCATGACCATATCCATCCATTTTTATAAACAAAACCCATCTCTAAAAAGCCTAAGAATATGATGTTTTTACTTTTGAATAATATACTTATGAGTATATCCATCTTTATTGGCAAGGCACTCTTTTCATTAGACAATTTTGTGAAGATGCAAATTATTGGAAGCAGTTCTTCATTTGTCTGATTGTTTAGTGCTTCCATTGAACACTAAAAATAAAATACTAAGATTTTTTTACAAAAAAAAAAAAATTGGAAGAATTAGGATAAGATTTAAAAATTTTATCTTTTATCCAAAATAAAGTTTTGTTTTAATAAAAAAGAAATTTTTTTTTTGTATAAATACAATTTTATGTCCAGTTCATTCCATTTGTAGGAAAGTTTGCACGCTTCCAAATCAAATGAGCACATACATTGTTCAATAAAATTCTTATACTAATTCTAAAAAAAAAAAAAAAAAAAATGCCATTTTTTTCTTTCCATAAACTGTTGCAGCAGGATGGGTGACATTTTAGTAAACTGTATTAAATTTAATTCCAGTATTAAGGACGAATACACCTTAGTTTTGTTTCATAATAGGCCCTAGTCATCCAAATATGTTAAAAAAAAAAAAAAACGCTCCTAATTGCTGTTTTTACTTTAGTCTCAATTCTAAATTCAACTCTATAAGGACTTTTATTTTTCTATTAGAGCCAGCAATTATTTTTTTTTTTACATTACATATAGAATGTTTTTTGTTTATGAATTTATAAGGTGTATATGTAGATTAAACTTCAGATACTATAAGCATTTTGGTAGATATTTTTTTCTTTCACAAAATGTGCTAAAACAAAAACCTGTTGTTATTCAACAAGTCAGTTTTTGTTTCATTCCACTTAGTGAAGAGAACTTAGTGATAGAAAATATTTAGTGATAACAAACTGCTATCAAGTCCTATTAACCACATGGGACTACAAACACTCATGCTCTGAGTGCTTCTTTGGGTTTGATGAAAACAATATATACTCAAAGCAATTTGAAAAAAGATCAACTAATGTATTACATTCACTTTTAGACTATGTTTAATAAATAATGAAACCCAAACCTTTATAGGAATGTATAAATCAGAATCTTAAAATGGCGTTGATAATTTAATGATCACCATTTAGGACATTCATGAAGAAATGAGAAGTGGATAAGTGTTTTTAGAGTTGTAATACATTAGTTCAAAATATTCTCTGAAGTTTCAAGGGTTATTAGACATTTTAAAACATTTGAACAGACTATTAAAGAAAAAGAAAATTTTATAATTTCCATTAAAAAAGTCAAATCTGTATTTATAAAATTTATTTCATTGAAATATATTTAACATTTTAGTAATTAACAAACCATATGAAAAGGCAGCAAATACCATCTGAAAAAAAGTTTTGTAGGCTGTATACTTTTTCCTTGGGGCCTTATTGTGTGTGGTTATGTGAGAAGGAGTAGTATAAACCATTTTATGAATGAACAACTTGGTTCTTAATTCACAACTAGGTGATAGTTTTTTTTTTCTCTTCACAAAAAAAGAGATAAATAAATTCAACTAAAAAGAAAAAAAAATTTTTTCTATCATAAACCAAATAAAAATAAGATTTAAATTTTAATTCAATTTGCTAACCAAATCCACAAGGACGGCCATCTGCAATCAGCTTCTTGTCTATGCTTTTTATTTTTGAACCTCCCTGCATTTATTTTAGCAGCAGGTGAAAACAAGAAGAGGATTTTGAAGAAGGAAAAAAAAAATTTAAATTTGGGAGAAGGGCAGTGAAAGCACAAACAAGGGCAAAAAAAAACCCTGGTCAGCAGAGCTGTTGTTGAGCCTCCTTCAAACACAACCACCGATAAAAGGCAGGCAAAGATGAGAAGAATGAGAGAGAAAAAGGTCAGTCAGTTAATCCACTTTCTAAGCAGAATTTCTCTTACATTTTTATAGGAATGAATTTTTTAAAAAAATTATTTTTAGTCAAAATTTATAAAACACAAACTTGGTCAGAATGGGCCATAACACAAACATAGCATATTAGCGCAGTTTATTTTTGGACGAAGTAATTGACTTCTCATCGACATACCACACACAAGTTTTTTTTTTGTTTAAGTTATGATAAAAACAGGTAACAAAGTTGCTTTCTCAAAATAAAATTCTTTTTTTTTTAATCTAGAAATGAATTGATGGGATCTGCAATGTGCATAGACAACAACATTTGTAAAAGTGGGAAAGAGACAGAGTCCATTTGCATTAATAATAGATCAACTGTATTGAATATTCCAGGAATATCCAATAAAATAAAACTACCAATCCTCAAATCGACTCTAGCTTCTAGTATAGAAATCCTCTTCGAAACCAGTATAAATTATTTAGCTTCATTTCAGGAACTTGTTTAAAAATGGTTGACATTTTATTGGTCCCAAGGAGCCTTGATAGTTTGTCCAGAGAGAACACAGATATCAACAGTTATTGAAAATAAAAAATATATTTTTTTTAGAGATAAGTTATTAATGTCTTCTGTAGTTGAATGAAAATAATCAAATGTGAAAAATAAAGATCTGATGCCTTTTGTTTGTTGAGTGTTGATGTCAGCAAAGCAAAAAAAAACAAAAAAAAAGTTGTTTAAGGAAGACCACCACAATGAGTTTCCTTTTCAAAGAGAATTACAGCAGTGGGCACACATCACAGCCTTTTGTCTTTCCTTAAAAAAAATAAAAATTATAGTTTTATGTATGTATGTATGTATGTGTGTGTATAT
>JAUZSX010348977.1:0-10207 GCA_034780655.1 Idiosepius hallami
CAAGTTTGGCACAAGGCCATTTTTATGTGCTCTTACCCGGACTTTTTACATTCGGTGTTACCCTTCACCTAGATGAGGATATTATATTTACTTAGTGAGCACAAACCCAATTTTGGCACAATGCCATTTTTACGTGCTCTTAGCCGGGCTTTTTACATTCAGTGTTACCCTTCACCTAGATGAGTTGCTCTCCCGAGTTAACGAACCCCGTCTGCCCGAGGTAGCTAAAGTGTTTGTAATGATTTTGACTGGGTTCTGAACTCGCGTAATACGATTTCAGAGCACGAGCTTTTACCAATGCTCCACGTCGCTGCCCCTAAACTTATATATAAATAGAACTTTAGTTGAGAATCCGTGTCTCTAACTATGGGTTCGTTACTTATGGATCCTGAAATAGCTGCACCAATTTCACAGTTACAGTTTATTAGTCTAAGTGTTTCCTTGCAATCCCCCTCTGATCCATTTAGGCGGAATAAACCTATATATCACAGTTATCAGGACTGTGACAAGAATATTCTTCGACAATATATTTTATCACATATGTTGTACATGTTGTACGATTGTAGTACGCAGATCTAAATCCAAGTTCTTTCGTCTGCGT
Source organism: Idiosepius hallami (assembly GCA_034780655.1). Classification (NCBI taxonomy): domain Eukaryota; kingdom Metazoa; phylum Mollusca; class Cephalopoda; family Idiosepiidae; genus Idiosepius; species Idiosepius hallami. The sequence continues at coordinate 602 of JAUZSX010348977.1, forward strand.
TGACATGTCGACCAAATACCCTTAGGAAATGTATGAATCACGATCTTCCCTCCAGCCATGGATTAAATAGTACAACTTGTTTATCAAAAAAAAATATGTGTGTATAAAAATAACGTTTATCATAAGCAATTGTTCTCGGCAATAAATTTACTTAAAAATGTTGATATGCCGTTAAACACAAAAGAACAAACAGACTGTTGTAATTGTGAGTTCGAATCTTAGCCTATTGTCGCCAGTTGTTGTGGTCGAGTGTGGTGTTGTATTCAGTATAGTTATTAAATATAAGAAACAAGACGACAGTATTAAGATTTATAAAATATATTAACAAAAGATACATAAATAGCGGCATACGGCCTGGTAGCATAGCTCCTAGCCGCTATGCTGAAACTCTCCCTCTCCCTCTCTCTCTCCCTGTCTCTCTCTCTCTCTCTCTCTCTCTCTCTCTCTCTCTCTCTCTCTGGGTGACGAGAGAGATCACATATATAGTGGTTGGAAGAGTTCATCTTGAGGTGTGTTTCCCCCCACAACACAAACAAAAACATGTTGTTCGTACAACGAACAACCTGTTTATCATAAGTACAGACAACCCTAACCTTATCGGACATGTCACGAGGGTTTCCTTTCCTCTGCTAAAAAGTGTCAGACTTCACTACTACTATTTCTAAAGTTGTAGAAGCATTAGAAATTTTCTTGTTGAAATTAAATGGTCTGAGATTCGTCAAAATGCTAATCGCCTGAAGAGCATTTGCTAGCGGAATACAAAATTTTTACCCCTCATAACTTCAAACGGCTGCTAAAATGTATAAAACTAGTAATTTTCAAAAAAATGTTTTGCTAATTTTATTCAGGAAAGATTTTTTTTATAGAAAAGTTAAACTTTATTTAATAAAACCAAATAGAATTAAAGTTATCATAAAAAATAATGCAAAAAGTCAAAGGGCGCTTGCCGCATGCAAGCGTTTTACCTAATAAAATCAATTAAAATTTAAAACTTGAAATATTGTTCAAATTTTCTCTTATTTTAAAAATTGATAACTTTTTTTCTATTCGTCCAATTGTTTTCATTTTTTCAGATCTTATGTAAAATTCTATGTTCTTTTGAATGAATATAAAATTATTTTCTGAAAAAGTAATTTTTATACTTTTTATTAATGTTTTTACCCCCCCTCGGTATTAAAACAAGGATTTCGAACAGAAATACATGCTGGGTATGCTTTCAATTATTCTCAATTCAAAGATAATAGATAAATAAATAAAGTGATATGTTTTTTTCATTAAAAAGCCGTTCCTGATATCTCCTAAAATAACATCAAAGTTTGGAAGTTTAGACCTTGATGTAAAAAAAAATATTGACTTTTAAAAAATTTTCAATAAAGATTTTAGGAAAGCGTATTTTTCCAATAATTATCATGCAAAAATATTTTTAAAAGTTTGCTTAAAAATTTCATATTTATAAAATATGCTCTTTGTGCCTTGCTAAAAGGCCCGATTCCTTTTATTGGGTAAGTTTATAAATATTATGAAAAAAAGTGTCATATAGAAATATTTAAAAACCAATAATAAAGATAAAGCGTAATAATCCCTAATGTAACTTACAACAGGGATTATATTTCAAGAGTTAAACACTAATTGTTAGCCATTTTTAATGGTAGGAAGTCATGTGTGTCAATCGTCACTTATGACAAGTGACGAAAAAAAGGAAAGTAAAAGAAAATATTAAAATAATTTTTTTTTAAATGCATGTTGGTTACGTGTGTTGTTATTATCATCAATAAGTCTTTAATTTTTATTGAAATATTAAAGATTAGGTTCAATTTTTTAAACACTTTAAGGCTTCCATACTTTTTAAAACTAGAGGCTGCTGCTGATGTCAGACGTTTTTGTTTTTGATTTGATTAATTTTGGCGCATTTTTTAAAGCAGTCTCTGAAAATATTGGTTTTAATTCCAAATTTATGAATTCTGGATTATTTATGTAGTTTGGTTTTTGTAGAGGACACCTGAGAGAACTTATTGGCAATTTATTTATTTCAGATAAGTTATTTTTATATTTTTATTGGATTTTTTATTTTGACTAACCTAATTCTAAACATTCGATTTTTTTCGCTTTTTTTTTTAAAAAAACAGTCTTTATTTTAAAATACAGTCCATTTTTCTTTTAAACTTTTTGTTTTATAAAAAATTTGGTCTTTGCTCAATTTATTAAAAAAAAAATTAAGACTCTAAATGCATTTTTCACGTTGTAATAAATTTCGAAAGATATACACTAGTCGAAAAATTGTATCTCGCTAGTGAAGCATTGGTAAAGGCTCAGGTTCTGGAATTGTATTATGCGAGTTCAAATCCCAGTCAAAACCATTACATTTACCTGCCTCGGGTAGATGGGGCTTGTTAACTCTGGAGAGCAGCTCATCTAGGTGTAGGGTAACACCAAATGTAAAAAGCACAGGTAAGAGCACGTAAAATGGCCTTGTGCCAAACTTGGGTTGGTGCTCACCAAGTAAATATAATATATTTATAAGTCTGCAGAGTAAGATTGCCTATATTTATAGTTAGATTGGTCAATGTCAGTGATAGGGCATGTATAGCAGATAAAACATAAAGATGGAAATATCAAAAGCTTTTTGTCCAATGACTATGCAGGTGAGAAACCAACAGTCACCAAAGGCCATTGGATCTATGTCTACAATAATGAGCACAAGATTTTTCCAAAAAGCATTTTGGATTTTGACTTCAAAATCTTTTAAGAGATGAGTAACAGGGTTTCTACGAGAGGATCATTCAAAAATAAAATAATAATGAAATAATAATAATAATAATAATAACAATGACGAACATGCAGGATTCCAACTAGTGCATTATGATTTCAAATCCAACTGCCTATCCACTGCCTCAAGTGGATATACCCAGAAATCTTTGGCAGCAAGGTAGAGCATTGGTAAAAGCTCTGACAATGGAATCATATTATGAGAGTGCAAATCCCAGTCAAAACCATTGCATCTTCTTTTAGCTGCCTCGGATAGATGGGGCTCGTTAACTCAGGAGAATAGTTCATCTAGGTGAAGAGCAACACTGATTTCAAAAGCCCATAAAAGGTCGTCCAGTTTGCAGGTTGAGCATAAGGCTAGTGACTCTTTCTCATAAAACAAGTATGCTACAGAAACAGCAAAAAAATAAATTTGCTGCCCAACGCACCACAAAGTGTAACAGTTCAAGGAAGACCCATAAATCTAGAATGATGACTTATCATCTTTCAAATAGGCTCAAGGTTTTTTCAATACATTTTAATATTGTACATTTCTGGAAATTCCCTGAGAAATGCATTTGATGTCAAAGGTCAAATTAATGACATTTTCAGAGTTCTTATTTTTTTTTAATGATAATTAAATAACAGCAGTTCTTAAAACTATCTTACCTTGAACATAAGATTTAAATATTCCTGGCTGTTCAAGATCTCTCAGATAAGCTAATTGGTAATAGAAAGACCTGGAAAAGAAAGACAATATTTATTCAACACCAATTAAATAAAACTCAAATTTACATTTTAAAACAGTGATAAAACCAACTTTGAAATCAGGAATGTTATCTATTTGAGAGGTTTTAATAAATTAAGACAATTCCCATTTGATCTATAAAAAACTACCTTTTTTCAAATTAAATTAGTTGAACTTCTTTGCTATTTTTCAAACTGATGTCCTCATTATCATTGCTACCTTTACAATACTTCAAATAAGGCTTAATAATTTGCACATTTACTTTTAAGAATTCTGCCCTCATTTTTATCATTCATTGTTACCTTCACAATCCTTGAGAAGAGACTTAATAATTTGTACATCAATTTTTCAGACTGTTGTCTTCATCTTTCAGAATTCTGGAGATGAGGCTAGATAATATGCACATCTATTTTTTAGGCCATTGTCTTTATTTTTATCATTGTTACCTTCAGAATTCTTGAAAAGAGGTGTAATAATTTGTAAATCTATTTTTCAGACTGTTTTTCTCATCCTTGTCATTGATACTTTTCCAATCCTTGACATGAGGCTTGAAAATTTTTACATCTATTTTTGGGACTGTTGTTTTCATATTTATAATTGTTAGCTTCCCATCGTTTTGGCCAACCTTTCTCAGGTGATTGAACTTGGAAAACTTCTTGTTGTAATTGGGAGTCTTCACAATAGTAAAAAGTCGGTTGTAACATTTGTTTATCCTCTAGCTTGAGCAGTGTTTTTGCTAAGGTAAAATACCTTTTCTATATTTCTTGTTCAATGTATGTTTATTTCACTGTTTTCTATTTCTTCTCATCTTTCTTTAAATATTTCAACATAGCAGATATCGTCATACAATTTTAGCCAATTAATTTTTCGACCTTCTTCAGGTAATCAAATTTTGGTTTGTTTCTTTTTAACGGTATATCCACCATTTTAGGTCATTTTAAAGCTGAGAACAATTATTTATGATAAATGTTATATTTATACACATGTTTTTTTAATAACATAAATTGCACTATTTAATCCATAGTTGGAGGAAAGATGGGGATTCATACCTTTCCGAAGGATATTAGTCGACATGTCAACGTAGACGGAACAATTTGGATCCAAACTCGCATACTACGGTTCCTAAGTTCGATTGCCTATCCACTGGGCTACTTCGACCGCCCCTCAAATTTGGGAAAGTTCATGTTGTAATCAGAAGCTTCCAAACTTCAATTCAAACCCTTTACTCAATCTACAAGGGTAAACTGTTTTCATTTTGTTAACCATGAACAAATAGGAAAGTTAAATCGTGAAATGAATTCTTAATAAGCACTGCTTTTGGATGGGATTGAAGTTCTGTGTCCTAAGATAATGCTCACTTAGAACCAGACTCAATGCTTTTATCCATTGTGTCGACAGATCCAGGATAGAGAAATCCTCAAATCTTATTTTAAGGATTCCAAAACCGCATTTAAATTAATGTGTAACACTTACTCTAATGTTGAATAGTCGGCAGTCATAGCATCAATATAACTGCACAATAATCCATCATTAAGAGCCATTCGTACCCAAACCTGAAAAATATCAGATCAAAAAAAAAGAAAAAAAAAGAAAACTTATTTTTCAATTTATATAATTCTTTCAAAAGAGAATTGCATTAAAAAAATGAATAAATTAACATTGAAAAACAAAACATTCCAGAAATGCCATCATGGTGACATGTTTTTTTATGAATGGTTAACATGTGGGTTGCCATCACAATCATCAAGTCATGTTGGAGACACCAGTTCCTGTCAGGTCATGGAAGTTAAGCAAAGTAGAACCTGTTCAGTACTAAGATGGGGGAACACTTATGAATACAAGGTACTACACTGTATCAAGCTGATTGAAATATTTGAAAATAATTTGGTCAATGGAGGAAAATATTTTTTAAAAGAATTTTTTTAATCCTTTGAATCCTAACTTATCAAAATTACCAAGTAGTCACTCAGAGCTGTTATAGTAGAGCAACATATTAGGGTCAAAATATTTGTGTCTTCTTTTGCCTTATGTTATCAGGGCCAATATATTGGCCTCTTAGGGTTCAAAGGGTTAAATCAATAATTAGTAAAACAATTAATTCTAATAATTATTTTATAAAATATTCCACCAATATACAAGTAAAATAAAGCTTAGGATTTCTTTAAGAAAAAACATTGATTTATATAAACTTTTTTCAACAAGAAACCATCCACTCTCATCAAGTGAAAACTATTCTGCTTATGTTTCCCAACCTGGTATAGATTGTGCTAATTAATGTATTCCCCACCCCACCCCCATCTGCATAAAAGCTTAGTGGCAAACCCCCAAAATGAAACAACAAATCCAGGTGTCAGCTTATATGCATATCAAAGAAATGAAACAACCTGATGCTGCTGTATAAAGCTCTGAATGTAAATTAAGATGATTCTGATTGAAATTTAGTAATAATTTCAACTATACCTTCAATAAAATCCAATTAATTCACAGCTTTGATTGTCCACATTGTTCAGACACGTAAAAAATTAAAAAAAAACAAAACAAATATGTCTGGTGTAAAAATGAAAAAGGGAGTCTTATCCCACAGCTTTTAGACTAATTATATTTAGGGGCCAGTTTGGATGAAAAAGTCAGATTACAGAATCTGGGAGTCAGAGCAAGGTTTTACTAAAAATTGTAATTTTGCATTAGACGTACATATGAGATAGGCTTAGATGATGAAAAATATGGATATCAATTCTACCAGGTTTATTATTCCCACTAAGCTAAAACTGGAAAGGTTTTTCTAAGTAATATACATTAATTTTTATCATTTATTTCTTGACTTCCCTAAAAATACTTTTAATAAACTTACCCGACTGTAACCAACATCTGTTTTAATCTGTTTCAGTTCTTGGATTTGGGAAATTACATTTTTATGGGTGAATCTGCAAACAAATTTCCAAAAATTCTGGAAAAAAATAAAAGGAAATAAAGGATTTAATTAAAGAAAGTCAATTTAATCACTAATTAATTAAAGTCTATTTCATTTAATTTAAGACTTTCATTTAATAAACCATTAGTAATTGCATTTATTTGGGAATCCTCTTGACATAAGGCTTATTGAACTGTGCATTGATTTAATTGCAGACTGCTGTCCTCATCTTGTTTCATAATGAAGTTGACCAAAACGTTGTGCAACAACTATAAAAGATGAGGACAACAGTCTGCAAGTAAATTAATAAACTAGAATAAACTATTAGACTGTCGCAAAAGTTTATAAACACTTTGAATTTTTACTTGCCAAGTAACAAAAAAAAAAATGATTACTCAAAATATGCCATCAATCTGTACATTTTTTAGATCTGGTGAAAGTACCATTCAGCCAGCTTTGAATCAAATTCTTGGCATGTTTCCTCATACTTTTAGAACAACCTAATAATCAAAACTAAATATTTTCACAAATCTTTCCCTCCCCCCATTTTTTTGTATATAATGTTAAAAAACAATTCTTTTTAAATGCAGAATGAAATCAAAATAAACATAAAGTGCAGACAAGCTGTTAAAGGCTTTAAATGACAGATGTTTCCAAGATAAAAGCATTTAGAAAAGCACAGTGCCATTTTTAAAAATGAAAAAATAATTATGAAAAATGAATCCAACTCACGAGTGTCGATACTTGTCCACTACTTTGCTGCATAAACATCCTTAGCTGGAAAGGAATTTTTAAAAAATGAAATCAAAGACATAGAATTATTTCTCTAATTGGGATTACATAAACAGTAATAAAACCAACAGAAAATCTGGTCAAGTAGAAATCATAACTTCATGTATCTGCCGTTCAGGGTTGTTCAAAACTTGTTGGGTTGGTAGAGTAGACTTGCTCTTTTAACAACCTCCAAAGAAAAAAGTTGTTGGGTGTTGAGTCAGGGCTTCTGGCTAGTTCTTCATGCAGACTATAACAATCCATCTACCTCTTAATCACAAACACAATAGCAATATGTGGAGAACATCATCTTTTAATTGTACACAAGAAAAATAGAAAAACTATAAAAACATTTGAAAAGAATTTCAGTAGTTTGGACTTTAAAATATTCCAAACTAGAGGAAGATTCATAAAATTTTGGCGGTAGCCAAAAATGTATTTGTATTTAAATCAAATTATAACAATATGATATTTACTTGGTGAGCACCAACCCAAGTTTGGCACAAGGCCATTTTTACGTGCTCATACTCAGGCTTTTTATATTCAGTGTTATCCTTCACCTAGATGAGCTGCTCTCCCGAGTTAATAAGCCCCATTTGCCTGAGGCTGCTAAAGCGAAAGTTATGGTTTTGACTGGGAATTGAACTCGCGTAATATGATCTCAGAACCCAAGCTTTTACCAATGCTCCACCATCGCTGCCCCAAATTATAACAATATGAGTCAATGCAAAATCTTGTATAACTTTGAACATAGTGCCGGATAGCTGTTCTGTTCTTATTGGAATACACCAGTGAGACACAATGTTGTATTATAACAATCCCCAAGTGGGATTAAAACTTGTAGATCAGATGGTATAAAACAAACATTCTAATGACTGACTCACAACACAGTTATGTATTCATAATAGCAATTTTTACAGTTTTATTCTTAATGGTAGTGATGCCCTTCCTTCTAAAAGCTAATTTTTTATTATTATCAAAAAAACTATAGAATTATGAGTTGGAATACTAATTCAAATAACCAATAGTAAATCCATACATTTTACTTGGTCTAAATCAGAGATCCCAAAAGTATGGCCCACGAGGAAGATCCGGCCCAACAAGGTCTTTAATCCAGCCTGTGGAGTTCTTATGAAAATTTTTAGGAAAAATTTTAAGAATGGAAATGTGAGAAAATAATGTTTTGCTTTTTTTAATCCTAAAAAAATAACAGAGTTGAAAGGATTTTTGCAGGTTAATTTTTTTAACCAAAAAATTCTGTATCGATTAAGGCTTTGGAATGGGGCAGAAATGTTTTGCGTGCGATATGGAAGGGACATCCGGGGGGCAGTTACAAATGGGGGCACCCTTGATTTTAACTGGTTAAAATGCCATGTCAATGTTCATATGCATGAGGAAGTCATTCATTCATTGGCGGTCACTCGTGGTCGAGTATGACTGTCCTCCGTTTAGGTCCCTGTGGATACTTTTGGGAGGACGCCTATGCGTGATGTCTGTTTAACATGGAGAGAGTGATGCACCTGCAGTCACCACACGGACCCTTGGCAAAGAATGGCCTTTTTCCAATGGCATGGATAACCACGACGACTGGAGGCAATCCTCTGTTGCAGTCTTGATCCGTCTTCAGTGCCTTGTGTCATTGTAGACATCATCCGCCACATCCGTCGTTGAGGTCTTGCACTATTTAACCCATAGCTGGAGGGAAGAATGAGCTTCATACCTTTCCCAAGGGTATTAGTCGACATGTTAACGTAGACAGAACAACTTGGATTCGAAACCGCATAGTGCAGTTCCGAAGTCCGATTGTCTATCCACTGAGCCACATCGACCATTACACAAAGAGTAATACATTGAGAAAGCGCAAAGATCAATGATGCAAGACTGTTGGATAACTGTGAGGGTGATATCTGAAGCTTTTGGTATTAGTATTGGCACATGAGTGAAGGTCCCTCTCCTTGTTAGATTTTATATTGTAATTTATTATCAAATTTATTGTTCATGAATAAAATGTCTGTTAGGTTAAACTATTGTTTAATTCTTTTCTGAAAGTAAAGTGTATATTATTGGTTTAACTGTATTTAGATTTTTTTATAACTTCAGTTAAATTGTCTTTATTAGAGTATATTAAAAGTATGTCGTCTATAAATCTAAAATAATTATAATCAGGAAGAACAATGTCTTTAAAAGGACTAGAAAGACAAGCATACCATTTAAAAGTGGACTCATAGGTCAAATCCACACAAATGTTTGCTTTGACAATGGTTTTAATTAACCAAAACACTAAGTGTTAGCTTTTATATAATGATAATAATATTCATATTATTGTCGTTTTTCATTTTTTTTATAATCTCATATTGTCAAAATTTAAATTTCTATTATATATATATATATATGTATATATAATTTAATTGTATAAACAGATTAAAAAGGA
>JAUZSX010348988.1:0-10207 GCA_034780655.1 Idiosepius hallami
AACATAAGTCCCCCTCATTAAATATCGGGGTTCCAAAAAAAAAAAAAAAAGAGAACAACAATCTGAAAGAAATTAATACATAGATTATGAAGCCTTATCTCGATAAATAAGAGATAAAGACAATAGTCCGCAAATAAGTTAATATAATACATATGAAGGCAGCGACGATGGAGCATAGGTAAAGGCTCGGGCTCTGTAATCGTATTACGCGAGTTCAAATCCCAGTCAAAACCATTACTTTCACTTTAGCTGCCTCGAGCAGATGGAGGTTGTTAACTTGCGAGAGCAACTCATCAAGGTGAAGGGTAAAACTGAATTCGAAAAGCCAAGGTATGATATTTATTTGGTGAGCACCAACCCAAGTTTGGCACAAGGCCATTTTTACGTGCTCTTACCCAGGCTTATTACATTCGGTGTTACCCTTCACCTAGATGAGTTGCTCTCCCGAGTTAACGAGCTTCATCTGCCCGAGGCTGCTAAAATGAAAGTAATAGTTTTGACCGGGATTTGAACTCGCGTAATACGATCTCAGAGCCTGAGCTCTTACCAATGCTCCACCGTCGCTACCTCAAAAAGCCAAGGTATATAGAGCACGTAATAATAGCCTTGTGCCTAACTTGGTTTGCTGCTCGATCAAGAAATTAGATATTATGAAGCCCCTTCTCAAAAAATTCTCAAATATATTAAAGATGAGGACAACAATCCGAAGGAAATTAATAGATAGATTATGAAGCCTCATCTCAAAGAATTCCTAAATAAATACAACTAACTGTCACACTTCGTGTCATGGATGTTCTCGTAGAATAGGTAAACATCAGGGCGCTTTTGCAGAACAAGCAAATGGAGAAATTTGGCCGAACCCTAAACCCTAACCCTAAATCCTAACCCTAACCCTTGCCAATCAAATTGCTGTCTTACAACCTGTTCAAAGTCCCCGAGCAAAAATATATTTCCCCATTTGCTTGTTCTGCAAAAAGGCCAAAATCAGAAAGAGTGCAATCCAATTTGTCTTTTTGTATAGATTGGAATTTGTTTGTTATTTCCCCGCCACTATTTTTTTTTTTTTTTTGATTAGGTTAAGTATTTTTTTAATTGAGTTTTTTTAAATAATAATTCCTTTCAATTTCTTCCAAATACAGAACCCTGTCCACTTCATTTGCAAAGATTAACCTCTAGACTTTGTCAATCCTTATCCAAGATAAGACTGCTTTCTTTGGCTTCAGTCGAATTCCTTCAAAAGTGAGAAATAATCAAGATCTTTATCGTAGAACTTGTGATTCCAATGCATCTGACTCACAGACCGAGAATTCTAATAATAATAATAATAATAATAATAATGGTAATGGTTGCTTGGTATAAAGAGAAGAGCGCCTGGTGATTGATGTCTGATGTGAGACCCAATAATGATGATGATGATGATGATGATGATGATGAGAGAAGAAACAAAAAATATAAAAAAGAAATAAGGAATGACAAAAAATAATTCGGAATAAAAGAATAAAAGTAAACATTTACATGAGAAGAAGCCAAGACGCAAAAGTCGGACGATAGAAAAAAAAATTGATATTAATAAAGAATTAAACAAAAAATTAAAATGACTGGAGACAAACGCAAAAACGACGGACAAGAAAACGACAACAATTTTTTTTTAAATAGCAGAATCAAGAAAAGACTGAGATCAAAAAGATAAAACAAAACCGAAATAAGAAAATAAGAAATAAAAATAAAAAAGGGAAACAAAAAAAATTAAGAAAAAAGAAAGTAAAGATTGAAAATATTCAGTGTCCGAAAAGTTGCTCCGTCATAATGTCAATAGGACATTATTTCCAGCATTTCCTTTATGATAAGCTGTGATACCTTAAGTGAATAAAACCTTTTAGTTAGTAAAAATTTACAGTTTAAATGTTTTACAATAAAATTTAATATTTATCAGTTAGATTATTTAAATTTCTATATACCCATATTTCATACTAACTTTCTGACCATCCTCAGATTCTGTCTATTTCTTCACGCCATGTTATTTTCATTAATCTTTATTTATGTTCAAATTTAGCAAAACTCTATTTTCGGATAAAATGACAGCGTTTTTGTTTATTTATTTTTTATTTTGACAACTTTTCTTCCATGACTTGACCCAGAATAATTCTTCGTTATATATAAATTCATATACGAGATTAAACACACTGATTTTCTTACAATTTGAGCCACACGACACATAACAAATAAAGAGACAGAACGACGCCTTTAAAAATTAGGAAATGACTCATTATATTTAAGAATAATTTGGCGTTCATTAACTCAAAGCCCTAGGTTTTTCTTCTTATTCACACTTGTTGCTCATCATTAATGGAGTGGTTATGGTTCAGAAATAAATTGCTGATCTTGCGGCGTTTTCCTAAACAAGAACCCAACCCCTAACAAATATTTTTAAAAATTCTATAAAAATAGCAAAAAGCATTTAGGCCTTGTTGTCAATTGGGAAAAAAATGGCCTCTCAAAGAAGCGGTGACCAAGGAAAAACTTTTCTGAAGCGAAATTTAGTTGCACTAATCCAGTTTTTCCCAAAGTAGGCAGCCAGCAGCAGCGTCCCTTTGGGGGCCCTGATCGAGGGGAGGGGGCAGCTGGGCATGGTAACGCAAAAATAGGCAGTTGGGGGGGGACAATAACTAAAAAAAATAAAGAAAAAATACAGAATTAAGGGTAATTGTAAAGACAAAAAAATTGGTTGATTTTTGGAAAAGAAATATTTTCAATTTGAGGAAAAAAGTTTGATGTAATTATTAAGGGTTTTATTGTCAAGATCAAATAAAATGTTAATAAGCCGATGAAGTGGAGCTTCTTGTGTTCATTAAATTTTGTTTAAAATATTGCTGTTTTAATTCGAAAAAAAAAGCATACATGTGTTTATGGGGTAGAAAGGACGTTAGCAGTAGTCTATTCTAGTAGCCAACGGGGGGAGATCAGGCCGAAAAATTTTAGGAAACCCTGCATGCCTTAATCGATTCATTATTTCAATCTTAATCCACAAATCGGATGCTGAAATATTACCTAGCTTTGTCCTGAAACATGACGAATTAGAATTCGGCCTTTTATTTACTGCGACAGTATTCACTACAATAAATGGTGGTTTTATTAAAAAGATTATGTTGTTACAACTAAATCCTCATTTGTCACTTTTTTCCATCTTAAGTGTAAGGTTACAGAATAAAAATCTTAAATAATACTCTTGGGCTAAAGTAACTATTTTCAAACCAGATTCTCCAACAAATTGTTTGCGTATCGAAAATCTTTTACTACCAAAAAAAGTGACTTTCTTGTGTGTCTGAGTAGAGAACGATCTTTAGCAGATTACTTTGCCAATTTTCTATCAAAAGACTTAAAATTTGATATATGGGGCCCTCAGACACTTGGAACAAATTCGGTTTAGTTTTGACCGAAATAATTATGGACACTAACTTATCAAAATTACTAACTAGTCACTCAGAATCGTTGCAAGATGAACAAATTAGAGTAAAAAATATTTGTGTATCTTTTGTGCCTTATGTCCCCAGAGGGCCGATATATCAGCTCTTGGTTTTAAAGGGTTTTAATAAAATAAAATAAAATCTTGAAATAACAAAAAATAAGATGCAACAAGCCTTGAGCTCTGCCTGCATGGTCGGGTAATTTTTTGATTATTATATATATATATAAAAAAAAACTTTAGAATTGTAATACGCACGTTCGAATCCCAGCAGTTCCGTTTACGTCAATATTTGGTTTAATACCCTTGGGAAAGATATTAATCCCAACAAAAATATAAAAATAGATATTTTCTCTATGATAAATGTTTTTTGGACCCCAAGAGGCCGATATATTGGCCCTGACAACATAAGGCAAACGAAGACACACCAATATTTTGGCTTTAATATGTTCCTCTAATATAACGACTCTGAGTGACTACTTGCTAATTTTGATAAGTCGAGGTTCATAGGATTAATGAAACCGGAATTTTCTAATAAAGGATGTTTTTTGTTTCTACTAAGTAAGATTTTTAGTTGGTTCTGCAATTTTACACTTGTTACTCTTTACACTACCTTCACTCTTCTTGTGGTTAATGTTTATTAACTACACAAAACACATTATTTCGATTTGCCGGAACCACATTCACACAATCAAAAACTAAACTAAAATACTAAAAGAAAGAAATTGAAAACCCATTAACCCTTATTTCCTTAACCCCTTTTTTCACCCTGAACCAAAGGTACATTTTAAAGGCGTCTAAAAAGTAAATAGATTTATAAGGGACAAACTATCTGATATAATGTGTATGATGGTTGCTGAACAGTTGGAGGAGTAGCGGGATATAGGAAAAATAGCAAACGAAGTATTTGGTTCGTCCGACTCACTCTCGTCATTCCGGGCCCGCCGTAGAGAGCGCTGTTGTCGAGTCGACGCACGAAAACTAATATAAAAATAAAGAAAACCAACGAACCAATAAACAAACAACGTCAACAGTAAAAAAAGAAAAGGAAGTCGATGTTTGAGCCTCCTTTTGTTCGTTTATTTTATTTTTATCGTTTATATGATCAAAAGAAATCTGCTTGACTCAGTCAAGAGCCTGACATTCTTATCAAACTTCCGGTACACACACGCTTGAACAAATCCACCCGCCTTTTCTCTTCTCTCCACACGAGAACGGAGATGAATAGGAAGAAATACAATAATCCGTGCAACTTTCCAAAAAATAGAGTCTGAACGAGTACATATGCTTACACTTTTTAGATTTCTTTTACTTTTATTGTAAGCGTTAAATAGATATTGATGGGAGAGGCGGAAACAGCCAGTGGTGTGGGGTGGGCCACCCACCAAGAGGTCTATCCTGAAGGGTATGCCGAAAACTGAGCAAAACGGGTTGGGGTATGCGGAACCATATCCAGAATCATTCGCATGCGGAAAAGTCGTAAGAATTGGGCTTTTTCTGTAAAGAAATGGCAATCACTTTGAAGAAATTTGGAGTCCACTTTTTTCGATATGTTGCTTAAAGAAAGCAACCTTAAAAGCCAATCGATAATGCCTCGTAGTCCGTAATATAGCGTGAGGTAAGTCGACCGCAACCCACAGATCTTCTCTCAACACAATGTAGAAGCTACATTGGTAATTTTCTTTGATTATCACTTAAATACATGTTTATACGTGTTTATTGCTCAAATACATGTTTAATCACTCAAATACATGATTTTTGCTCAAATATACTTTTATCGCTCAAATACATATTTAATCACTCAAATACATGTTTATTGCTCGAATATACTTTTATCGCTCAAATACATGTTTAATCACTCAAATACATGTTTATTGCTCAAATATACTTTTATCGCTCAAATACGTTTAATCACTCAAATACATGTTTATTGCTCAAATATACTTTTATCGCTCAAATACATGTTTAGACACGTTTACGACTCAAATAATAGCGAACAGCACAAGACGTGTGTGTTTATCGCTTATAACATGTTTATACGAGTTTATCACTCAAATTCATGTTGATATGATTTCAGGTGAAATCGTCCATTTGCACAAAAGTCCAATTTTCTCTGTGATCCATTCTAATTTTGCCCATCGACAACAATGTCCAATTCTTTTTAAATGTCCACGAAAGATTGTCCAATCATTCTAAATTGTCCCTTGGCAAAAAAAGTTTAATTTTTTTTTATCAAATTAATTGGACGTTTTTTGGCCTTTTCTGGGGACGTCAAAAAAAATTAGACATTATTTTCGTTGGGCAAAAATGGAATGAGCGATATGGCAAATTGGACCTTTTTGTAAATGGGCGTTTTGACTTATCACCGTTTATACATGTTTATCACTCAAAAAATATGTTTATACGCGTTTATCGCTAAAATATATGTAGATATTGTATTTGATAGCGTGATTATTTTTACCTCTGTGCCTTTAGTGATAATCATAAGGATTATGTTTACTCATAGTTCTATACTGTACAGGGGGCGGTAGACTCAGTAGCCTTATAAAGAAGAGGGCTGAGGAGGAGGACATATGCCCCAGGGCGACACTTCTAGGGGGCGGCAAATAACCTAAATAAGCCACTAGCGCAGGCAGAGAACCAAACAATTACAGTATTCAAGGGGTCGTCTCTGAAACTTTACCCTCACTGCTTTACATAGGCTTGTGAGGACCCCTGAGAGAACTACCACCGTTCAACGAAGTAGAAAAAAAGAATTTAATTCGATATCTGAATTTCATTTGTATTTTCTTTGATTTTGTGAAATTTTCTCTAAAATTTCAAAATTTCCATAATGAATTAAAATCTATTTTTTTCTATCTACCCAGTGGATAGGCAGTGGAGCTTCAGAATCGTAATACACACGTTCGAATCCCAGTCGTTCTGTTTACGCTCACATTTGGTCTAATACCCTTGGGAAAGGTATTAATCCCTACATTCCTTCAAGATGTTGATTAAATAGTGCATATTCGTATTATTTGAAGAAAAATATGTGTGGATAAAAAAAGTTAATCAAAAATGTTTGTTTTAGTCTTTGAATGACATAAAAAGGTCAATATGCCGTGATATTTCTAGACAGTGACATATATCATTCTAAATTTAACCCTTTTTACCTTAAAAGGCCGATATATCGGCCGAGGTAATAAAAGGCGAAAAATGACACACCTATATTTTGGCCTTAATATGGTCCTCTTATAGAACGCCTGAGGTTGACTCGTTGAAATTTCGCTAAGTCAGGGTTCAAAGGATTAAATTAGTGATATCTTGCTAAAACCATAAGATCATTCAGGTCAACAATTAGCCTCTGGGCCAGTAAGGAAAAAAAAAACACTCCTATAAAATATAAGCTTTAGGCCCGATGCTTTACAATCTGATTCAAGGTGTTTCACTCTTTGTTCTACACTTGGCGCGGGAGAAAGAATAAGACGTGGCAAACAAATGCTAATTCTCCCTTGAATGTCATACTATTTTATCCCAAGGACTGTTTGTTAGAATTTAATAATACCAACCTAATCTACAATAAAACCATCATTGATTGCAGTGAATATTGTTGTGGTAAATAAAAAGCCTAATTATAATTGGTAAGATTCTTTTTAGGGCAAAGCGAGCTAAAATTTCATCCTCCAATTTGTGGGTTTCGATTGAAATAACGAATAAAATAATGCAACTAAACTTCGTTTGTGAAAAGTTAGGAAAAAATTTCTAATGATTTTTTTGAAAAATAATATTCATTGTTTTTGTAGTTTTATTATCTGGTACTAAGCTGAATGATTTTTTTTTCTGTTTATTACTGTTCCGTTCATACTCTTCAGAAATGTTGACACTCATGTTTGTTCCATCTAAGGCATGCATGAGTAGCTCATCTAGGTGAAAGGCAACACTGATTTCAAAAGTTCAGTGGCCACCTCTGCTGCCAGTGGTCGCGGGTTCGCTCCACTGGATGTGGGCATTGGATGTTCAGAGGGTGTCTGATGCGCAACAGATACTGCACCAATAATAACCTGCGCTAGAATACTGAAGCCCCAACTAGTCATAGCCAAAGTCTGACTGACTGCGATGATGATGATGATGACATAAGAAATGTTTTACTCTACGAGTTTTACAAAGGTATTTAGGCAACTGCCACAGCAAAATCTATACGGTCAAGTCCCGTTGGAGACACCGGTTCTCGTTAGAACACCGAAGTTAAGCAACGTAGAGCCTGTTCAGAACTAAGATGGGACCGTATTACGCGTGTTCGAATCACAGTCAAAACCATTACACCTTAAGCTGCCTCGGGTAGATCGAGCTTGTTAACTCGTGAGAGCAACCTATCTAAGTGAAGGGAAACACTGAATGTAAAAAGACCAGGTATAAAGAGCATGTAAAAACGGCCTTCGAGTGCCTAACTTGGGTTGGTGCCCTTGACCATTTAGGAATATCAGGCTGGTATCATGGTATGATCAGCCAAATGCATTAAGCATTCGAACTGAAAGACTATCGTCTACCCCTCCCTCGAGGCAGCGGCTATAAACGTCCTAAATTAGAGTTACCCCCTAGGGGGATGACTGGGAGTCTCAGGATAGTGTGAGATTGCGAAAATCTCTATAACAACAGGAAGACTAAGCTCAAACGGGTGAAGAGAGATCTTCCTGCTCAATAACAACAACAACGACAATAACAACAGCAAAATCTATTCAAGGTGTGTATTATAATGATATGATGTAGTGAATGAAATATAGTTTTCCAGTTAGTTTCCCCTCAGTGATTTCAATATAAGAGATATGAACCAAAGAATGGCATCCGAAGAAACTTGATTCGCACCAGTTGCAAACTCTTCTTGTTTCTGACAAAGTTACCACAAGAGGAATTGCAGGATAGTTAGACGACGTTTGTGTACAGGGTTGACTACAGCAGGGCCGTGCTTAAGGTCCCCGAAGACCCTGCAACTGCGGGGAGGAGGCCGCAAGCTCCCTAGGGGCTGCAAGGATCTTTGGCTTTAAACTAGGATTAACTAGAAAATTATTATCACACTTACATGTTGAAATCTGTCTGTCTGTCTGTCTTTCTCTATCTCTCTCTCCCTCCCCCTCTCTCTCTCCCTCTCTCTCTTTCTCTCCCTCTCACTCTCTCTCACTCTCTCTCTCTCTCTCTATATATATATATATATGTGTGTGTGTGTGTGTGTGTGTGTTTGTGTGTAAGCATATATAGTCTTTGATGAAAGCCCCCAGTATGTTGAAGGAGTGAAAGTTGCCTGTTTTAGGGTAAAGGGGCCGCGTAGTCTGCATCGGGGGCGCTATGTGGCTAAGCACGGCAGCACTGCTCTCCAGAGAACCAAGATCTTGAAATAGGAAATTACTTTTGCACCAACATAATTTCAGCCTCTTGATTGCTTTATTCCCAACGGAGGTCGTCGTGGCTGGGATTAAAGGGATAGGCAAAGACGATTGTTCTCGGCATTTAAATGACCTAAAATAGTTGATAATGTATTAACTTGTTCAAGGGCACCAACCCAAGTTAGGCACAAGAAGGCCGTTTTTACATGCTCTTTATACCTGGTCTTTTTACATTCAGTGTTTCCCTTCACTTAGATGAGTTGCTCTCACGAGTTAACGAGCCCCATCTGCCCGGGGCAGTTTAAGGTGTAATGGTTTTGACTGTGATTTGAACACGCGTAATACGGTTCCAGATTCCGAGTTTTTACCAATGCTCTCCATCTTCGCTGCCCAATGAAATAGTTGATACTATATTTACTTGGTGAGCAGCACGAACCAAGCTTGACACAAGGCCATTTTTAAGGTAAATACAACGGTTTTGACTGGGATTTGAACTCGCGTAGTACGATTCCCGAGTCCAAGATTTTACCAAATGCTCCACTCCACCTTCGCTGCCCAATGAAATAGTTGATATGCTGTAAAACAAAATCAAATACAATTCATTGTTAAGAGCCTTTTGGTTTGTGTATGTGTCGGTGAGTGAGTGAGTTCGTGCGTTACTGTGGATGTGTTTGTGTGTATGCATGTTCGTAGGTGCACTTGATTATGATCGTGCGCATGTGTGACCGTGAGATCATGTGATAGCGAGTGTGAGTATTATTGTGCCTGTGTCTTCTTAATGGAAAATTCATTGAGGCGTAAGTATTTGGAATATCAACTTACAATATGTTCGTTTATTAACCTCAGTTTTTTTTGGTTTTTTTTTTTATTTACTTTTTCTTCATTCTTTTTATTGACCAGAAATTATCGCGATATCTTTAATAGATATCATCAATAACTAACGTTGCTGAGTTTGGGTCAAATGGAAATGCTTCCTTTCTTTCTTTTTTTCTTTCTTTCTTTCTTTCTTTTTTTTTCTTTTTACACCCGAATGACCCATATTCAGAATAATTCATAACTGGTTTTTTGGGGGTCTAGAGAGCTAGGCCACA
This sequence comes from Idiosepius hallami, assembly GCA_034780655.1. Taxonomy (NCBI): domain Eukaryota; kingdom Metazoa; phylum Mollusca; class Cephalopoda; family Idiosepiidae; genus Idiosepius; species Idiosepius hallami. Next base: position 9,912 of record JAUZSX010348988.1, read on the forward strand.
CGGAATTCGATAATGAAATAACCATAACGGACAAAGAAGAAGTGGGGGAGGACGACGACGAAGAAGTAAAAGAAGAAGAAGAAAAAAAAGCAAAGAAAAATCACAAACACAAGAAAAGAAATAGGCGATGAAAAAGAAGTAGAAAGGTATAAGAAAAAGATTGAAAAGATAACAATGACAAACAACGGCAGTAAAGAAAATCTATTTAAAAAAAAAAAAAAAAAAAAAAATAATAAAAGAGATTATTTTGGTTGCAACTCATTTCCTTTTGAAAAAAAGGGTCAGTTTTCCAGAAT
>JAUZSX010348999.1:0-10206 GCA_034780655.1 Idiosepius hallami
GAATTTTTCTTTCTTTCTTTCATTCATTGAATTTTTCTTTCTTTCTTTCATTCATTGATTTTTTTCTTTCTTTCTTTCATTCATTGAATTTTTCTTTCTTTGTTTGTTTTTTCTTTTTATTCTTCTTTCTTCATTTTTTCTTTTATCTTCTTCTTCTTCTTTTGTCAGTTCTTGCCTCCTTTTTCTTCCACTTTCTTTTCTCTTTTTTTTTTCTTTTGTCGGCTCCTGTTTCCATCTTTTTCTTCTTCTTAATCTTTCTTTCCTTTTCTCCTCTTTTTCCTTCTTTCTCTCTTCCTATCTCCCTCTTTCTTTCTTTCCTTCTTTCTTTCTTTCTTTCTTTCTCTCTCTTTCTTTCTTTTTCTTTCTTTCTCGCTCTCTCCCTATTTCTCTCTCTCTCTCACTCTTTCTTTCTCTCTCTTTCTTTCTTTCTTCTTTCTTTCTTTCTATTTTTCTGTCTATCGACCCTACTTCCCTCTAAACTTTTTAGCAATACATTTTTCTCTCTCTTTATCTCCAATTTTCTCTCTCCCTCCCTCTCTTCACCTCTCTCTATTTTCCCCCCTCCCATATCTGCCCCCTTTTTATATCCTTCGAATGACAAGACATTTTGCAACTAATTTATTCCATTGCGTGTTCCCTTCATACAAAACTCATGGAATTCCAAACGGCCAATTGCAATCTATCAACTCAACATAACGAAATGTTGTCACGTCAGAAAAGTTAAAATACTCACAAATCTAGCCTTATTATAACCTTAAGATCGACCCTAATCATGTAATCGGACAAATATCAAGAACATTCTGACAAAACGAACATTTCAGATACAAAATTGTTGCGTTATTTTTTATCTACTGACAGTGTGTTTCAATTTTCTTTTCTCTCTTTAAAGTATACTTGCAAGGATTAGCAGTTTCCATTAAATACAGAGGGTAAATTTAACCAATCAGAGAGGAAAGTAGAAACAAAACGAACATTTCACATACAAAATTTTTGCGTTTATTTTTTATCTACTGAGGCTGTGTTTCAATTTTTTTCTCTTTAAAGTATACTCACAAGGATTAGCAGTTTCCATTTATTACAGAGAGTAAATTCAACTCGACCAATCAGGGAGTACAATGGAGACAATCTCGTATATCTAACAATCAATGGAGACAAAACGAACATTTCACATACAAAATTGTTGCGTTTATTTTTTATCTCCTGGGGCTGTGTTTTAATTCTTTTATATCTCTTAAAGTATGCTCGCAAAGATTAGCAGTTTCCATTTATTACAGAGGGTAAATTCAACCCAACCAATCAAGGAGCAGAATTGAGACTCTGACAAATCAAACATTTCACATACAAAATTGTTGCGTTATTATCTACTGAGGCTTTTTTTCTCTCTATTTAAAGTATACTCACAAAGATTAGCAGTTTCTATTTATTACAGAGGGTAAATTTAACCCGAACAATCAGAGAGCAAAATGGAGACAATCTCGTTTATACAACAATTGACTTAAACAGACCTCTCGACTCTTCTGCCGAATTCTTGGACATTGCCCTTGCTACAACTACTACTGGCTGCTACTATTGATACTACTACGAGGACTTTATTACTGCTGCAAACTGGATTAAACTGCTGCTATTATATTATGTATTATATAAAAAGTATATTTCAAATATTTCAAACAATATATGAAAAAAAAATAGATTAATTAAATTGGTCTACTGAGGTCATGTTTTGATTTTTTTTCAAAGTATGATATTTACTTGGTGAGCACCCCCAAGTTTGGCACAAGGCCATTTTTACGTGCTCTTACCCGGGCTTTATATATTCGGTGTTGCCCTTCACCTAGATGAACTGCTCTCCCGAGCTAACGAGCCCCATCTGCCCGAGGTAAATTTAAAGTATGGAAGTACAAAAAACTATTCAAAGACGGAAGCAAAAAGAAAATAGAATAGATTTACAAAAAAAAAAAGCAGTTTTACCACAAATGGTATGGGTTACATACAGGCGGACTAGGCCATCTCTGTAGGCCTGGCACAGTCTGGGTACTAATAAAACTATCAAGGCTGTCCTTGTTATACACTAATACATGTATTCTGATTTAGATCACAGCATTTTGCCTAAAAATCATAAAATGTGTAATGGCCATTTTTACGGGCTCTTACTCGGGCTTTTTAAATTCGGTGTTACTCTTCACCTAGATGAGCTGCTCTCCTGAGTTAACGAGCCCCATCTGCTCGAAGCAGCTAAAAGTATAAAATGTGTCTAATGGCCATAGCAGATATTATATTTACTTTGTGAGCACCAACTCAAGTTTGGTACAAGGACATTTTTACGTGCTCAAGTTAAAGTTAAAAAATGTGTCTAATGGCCGTAGCGGATATAATTACGACAATATGCACAGATCATTTGCTCTACGTGTATTTAAGTGTAAAAAAATGGAATTTTCTGCTTGAGAGCCCATAACACTCCGAGTCCACCCCTGCTTACAGAAACTACAATACTTGAAATATCAGAATGAGTGAGTGTTTATGAATATGTCTGAATCTACTTGGTGTCCCAAAAGTCAGTGAAGAACTGAGGAATTGCCCTCGTATATTTCAGAGCCCCAAAATCTGTAAATTGAAATATGACAGCAGTCATGGAACAAATTAAATTCATATCTTGTATCATGGTATTAATTTTTTGTAATTAATGATTAGAGATTAATTTTTATCATTTTAATATTGATTACACAGGGTGTCCCAAAAGTCAGTGAAGAATTGATGAATCGCCCTAGGATTTTCAGAGCTCCTCTAGCTTATACAGAGTGTCCCAAAAGTCCCTGAGGAATTGGTGAATTGCCCGAGGATTTTCAGAGCCCTTATAGCTTATACAGAGTGTCCCAAAAGTCAGTGAAGAATTGATGAATCGCCCTTGGATTTACAGAGCCCCAAAATCTTTAAATTGATATATCATATTTACTTGGTGAGCACCAACCCAAGTTTGGCACAAGGCCATTTTTACGTGCTCTTACCCGGGCTTTTTACATTCAGTGTTACCCTTCACCTAGATGAGCTGCTCTCCCAAGTTAACGAGCCCCATCTGCCCAAGGTGGCTAAAGGTGAATGCAATGGTTTTGACTGGGATTTGAACTCGTGTAATACGATTTCATAGCCCAAGCTTTTACCAATGCTCCACCGTTGCTGCCCATCACTTATGGAATATAATTTCCATTATATATCAATATAGAGTGTGCATGAAAACAAAACCAGTTTGTACCAAAATGCTTGGCCAGTTTCTGGTCTACAGTCTTGAAATTTGATGCATCGGGTATTAAGACCTGTGGAAAGATTTTTAATCAGTTTTCTGCAGGAAAAGTAGTGGTTAAATGGTCAAAATTTCAAGCAATTACCAAAAGTAATATTAACCACAAGAGGCTAACCACTAGGAAACAAATGTATTCAGCTGTATAATGATTAAATATCAAACAAATCTTTCTATTAAATAAAAATAAATTTAATACTTTGTGAATTGTGATGAAAAAAAAATTTCTAATGCATAATATTTATTAAGTATTACTACAATTTATAATCTATGTTTTTTTTTTACATTTTGTTTTAAAGCAAAACTAATTTACCATTTGCAATTAATTTTTTTCATTTTAAAAAAAAAATATTGATTTAAAAAAAATAGTTTAAATGGTTACAATTGCATCAAATTCTAATCTCATTCAAGTAAATTACTTTAGATTTTTAAAAGAATTGTGATTGTATTCTCAGAGTTAATCAAACAACCTAATTGTAAAATTATTTCCTTAATGTATAAAATGCTAAGACTTTATTTTAAAAATGTTTCTTTTTTTTTTAGATAATTGTTTTTTTAAAAACTCTAAAAAAAATTTATAATAGTAAAGATAATAATAAAAATTAGTACCATGAATAACTTGAGAAGAAAAAAAGGTATTTTTATAATTTTTTTTTTGTTTTGTTTTTCTTATATTGATGTGTACCTTTACATAAAAGAATCAAATTTAATGAAAGTAGCGTTTAACATTTTGGCTGCCAGTATTTAATTTAATGAATTTTAAAATTAAAATTTTAAAATTGAATTTTAAAAAATTGATCCTTCAATGAAAAACATAACACACACGCATTCAAACTTACAATAGGAAAACGGTTAAAAAAAATGCTTTATTTATTTTTAATTAAAAAATGAAATTAAAAAAAAAAAGTGCATGAGAGCCTTGCCTTAGTTACCTTTATTTTAAAAAAATGTGATTTAGTCTCATTAAAAAAAAATTTAAATCTAAGTACACGTTTGAGTATACTTCCACCCGCGCATTGACTTATATCGGACGATTTGCACATGATTTCTTACGAGTACTTTATTTCCTGAATTTTGATAGTACAAATCTAAACCAATCTCTTTTTTTGGTTTTTTTTCTTGTTCTTGTTTTATAGATATAGATATAGCATCTAAACCAGGAAATTAAAATAGTGGTAAAAATACACACACGCACACACACTAAAAGAAGAGCTTATTATTCAACAAAACAATTTACTGATCATATATATGGAATATGAATCTAAGAGGGGAGGCAGTATTGATAATGAGTGAAAAATAGATAAAAAGTGGATGTAATAAAGCAGTGGCTATAAGGTAATGGGGAGGGTATTTATCCACCTCCACAGGTTCTGAATAGAGATAAACAAAAGGAAAAGAGCCTGCTGGGTGGGGATGAGCGTTTTTTTGTTTTGTTTTGTTTTTTTGTTTTTTTTATAAAAGTCTAGTGACTCACAGAAATAGGAGAAGAAAGAAAAGGAGGCAAAGAAGGAGGATTAGAAGAATCCTTTGGCAATGATGGTGACAATTTCTCTAGTTCACTTCCATTTTCAGAGAGAGAGAGAGAGAGAGAGAGAGAGAGAGAGAGAGAGAGAGAGAGAGAGAGAGAAAGTAGCTGGTAAACCTTTCTAACAACAAAAAGCTAAGCTTTTATCTTTTCTTAGTCTCAATCAATTTCTTATTACATTTAAAATCAGAGAAAGATAATGATGATGATGTGTCAGATCTAAAATGACATACACAAAAAATTATAATGATGATGATGATGAAAGAAAATGATGATACTGATTATGGCATCAATATCAACAGAGTTCCTTCCCCTCCACATAAACTATTAAAGTGTTTGATAAGTCACTTGCACTTGGAAAAGTTGTCAACATGGGATTGTTGAGTCATTTCTAGTCTCCTTTAACATCGCAACCCTTTCCTCACTGATCCTGTAACACCAGTACATCCTTTAAGAATGGTGGTTCTCTCACATGAAACTTTCTTTTTCCATGTTCACATCAAGACATGAATGATCAGGGGATCAAATTTTGATCCTCCAGTATCAGACACACAGATTTTGTTTTATGATTCAATCAAAGCTTTTTACCAAAATCTTTTACCCCAGGTGTTTGTTTTCATTGTATGTTAGCTCATTCTTTTATACAATTTCAAATTCAGGTTAGGTGTTGTTGGTGTCAAAAGGAAATCAATTATGAAGGCTCTAAGGCCTTCTTATTAGCCCTTCTCTAGATGAATCCTTAAATTCAACATGGCAGCTTTTCAGTCTTTGTCTGGTGTATTCATCTGTGAGGACAGACAAACAAGCAGGAATAACTTGAACTTTTTAAACTTTAATTTCTCATCTAACTATAATTATCTACAAATAATAATTTATCTAAAAATTTAAACTTTATCTGGTTGGTTCTTTTACTATTCTTTACTGATGTTAATCTTAAACAATCACCTGGGAGAGTCACATGACTAACTTATTCCAAAAATGACCAGCATTCAGGATCAACATCAGGCAAGATACGTCAGCAGGATGGTTCCATCCAGGCTTTTCCCAAGAAATATTTTACGTCGAGATTGCTGATTGGAAGGGGCCACAAGGAGCACCTAAACAGCACTATAAAGACCAGCTGGGGATGACAGACACCAACACTTTCTCATGAGAATAAACTGCCACGGACCAGACAACATGAAATCTCTTAACACACACAAAGGAATTGTGAACTTTGATGAAAGGAGATGTGAAAAGGCAAGTAGTCGGACAAGAAAGGAAGAACATCCTGTCCATCCCCTTGACACTCTCTTGCAAACACTGCCCATACCTCTTCCACCAACAATTAAGGTTGCAAGGCATCAAAAATAAGGGGATAAGCAATGGATCCAATACTCAAACAGGAGTGGGTGCTGACAACGATTATATATAACTTTGAATTAATAAATGCTGTCAATGTTTTAGATATTTGATAGAGTGGTACTCATTAATTAACTGTTTTCCAATTTGAATAAGATGAAGATAAGTTCGACATGATAAAAAATAAAATAAAAATCATAGAGAAATATTGCTTAAGATGAAATACTAGAAATCTTATTTTGAAATCTTTTGATTTCAGAAATTGCCTCTCCTTTATCTTTCTCAATTTATTTTCAAAAGATTTCTTATCTGTTATGTTGTTTTAAAAATGTTTAAAAAAAAAAAAAAGATTCAAGCATATCTCAACACCACGAAAACAAACTATATTTTTACAATCAAAATATAAAATGATACTTTTTTCTAAAAGGTCTAAGCCAACCAAAGGCTTGTGAATAAATAAACAAATATTAATTGATGTAAGTCTAAATTGCTGTTTTTGGGGGTTCACTAATTCAAGCCCACTAAAAGAATCCATGGAAAATGCTGGCAATCAGTTAGATAAGATATTTTTTTTAATCTAGCAAAAAGCAATTGCATAAACTGCTCACAAGCTGCACCAGTGCTGAAAATGGAGATCATACCATCATTAATAGAGCAAATTCTAATATGATAGAAAAATAGGAAAGTATATTCCGACGATATGAGATAGTATCCTAATATACCCAACTTGAATAAAATAGAAGTCAATCCTAACAAAAATTATAGATACATATATTTTGGATAGGGCGCAGATGGCATTTTTGTTCCCTTCTCCAATTACAAAAAAAAAAAAATTTATTGTCACAAACAAAGAAAGAGAGAGAGAAAGAAAGAAAGAAAACACTATTCAAGATTGAAAAGAATGTTTTTTAAGTTAGAAACTTGAAATTCCAACCATTGTCCTTAGTGCAATCAATTTTGATGAAGATTAATACAGGGTGAAAGAGAAATATAGAGGAGGAAAAAATGAAAGAAAGCAATTAAAATGGAACAATAAGCATTTGATGATCACAATGATAATAAAAATAATAAATTAAAATGAAAAAAAAAAAAGGTTGTACATAAAATGTTTTTTAATCTATAAAAATTTACATGAATAAATAACTTGGAATTCATCAGATGATAATTAGTTCATGATGGATGAAGAGATTCTTGAAAATAGTTAATTGTTCAAATAAATGGATTTAAAAGCCAACTTCAATAACCAGTAACAACAGATGTCCAATAGTGTTATTATTATTGTTAAAACTTTTCTTTTGATTTTTTGATTACTTTCAGTAATCAAAAAATCAAAAGAAAAGTTTTAACATCAAAATGATTACTAAAAAAAACATTATCACCTGAAGAAGGCCGAAGGGCTAATCGGCCGAAACGTTGTGAAAAAAACAATGATAAGGATGAGGACAACAGTCCGAATAATAATAACACAAATCTTCAAGCCTCATCCCAAAGATTCCGAAATAACAGAAATATATCTATTTAGCATTACATTTATGTGCAACTTATACTTCAATATTAAATATTTGAATCCTATACGTAAATTAATATGTATTGCATACTGCAGATCAACTGTCAGTGTGCATAGGCCTTCCCCCTGTGAGTTGTCAGGCTGTTTTGGCCTCTTCTACACACTTGGGTTCCATAAATTAATATAGCTGTTCATCTTGGATGTCTCCTTGTTTCATCCAGTCAAAAAGAATCAGCAGGCAAGCAATGGAGACAGAAAAGAACTCAAAGATATCAATTATGATATGAAAATAAGATTGTTGTGGTTGTGTAAGACCCTACATCCTGGAGCTCTTCAGAAAATGAAACCACAATAGTTTTTTTTTAAAATCCTATTTCTACATAAAACTCTTCAGAAAAGAAAACCACATTATTTAAAAAAAAAGATTCAGACCACTTAAATTTGAATATGTAAAGTACTGCCTTTCATTTAATAAGCATCCATAACTGCCTTATAATAAAGCATTAAAATGAATTTAGTAGAGAAAAGCTAAATGAATTTAGAATTAAAAAGCTTAGAAATGAATTTAGTACAAAAAATCCTTAGAAATTAATTTAGTATAAAAAAAACCATTGAAATTTAATATTAAAAAAGCATTAGAATTTAGTAGAGAAAAGCATTCAAAAAGTAGTTGCACTTTTGAAATTGATTTAATTTTTAAAATTATATATCTATACCTGTTGATAGATGATAGATAGATGCCTTGAACAGATGGGGTTCATTAACTCGGTAGAGCAACTCTAGGTGAAGGGTAACACTAAAATAAAAAATAAAAAAAACAGGTATGTAAAGCACATAAAAAAGAAACCTTATGCCTAAACTGGTTCGGTTCTCGACCAAGTAAATATGATATATATATTTATATATGATATATAAGTTAATATTACTTTTTAAGAAATTAATCTGATGACTTTAGAAACTCGCCTCAAGGATTTCGGTCGGAGGAAGATTTTTTTCAAAGTTTTTGCTTCAAACTAAGAAAAAATTTCTTAACAAATCAAAACTTTTTTTTTTTCATCCAAACAACTTTTCATACTTATTTCCAAGTCTATTTAAAGGAAGCAACAGTCTACATTTACATCTATGTTATTGAAGTCGGTTCAAAGATTTTTTAATGGAACTTATCAAAGGTGAATTTTAAAAGGACTTCGTTCTAAGGCACTTTGTACCTCCGAGTACAAAACAAAAAAAAAAAAAAAATGAAAGAAAGAAAGAAATAAAAAGAAAAATAAATATAACTCATAGAATATAAAATAAAAAAAATATTAATGATACATTCTGAGTCCTCACAAAAAAAAAAAAAAATTCTTTTTTTCATTAATAATATTCGTCATTTGCTAATGAATTCAATTCTAGGGATCCTGCCAAGTCAAAAAGAAAGAAAAGCAAAGAAAAAGTATACATCTTTCATCAATCAGATTTCTATGTATTTAATGGATTTTACAGATGCGCTAGGAGGGCCTCAGCATTAAACATCAAGAAAATATAAATAGATATATAAGCAGATTGTCAGTTAAGAAATCTACTGATGATAATGATAAGAATAATCAATTTTATAAAATAAGACCCAATCTGTTAGCTATAAAACTTACTTAGATATTTGAAGCAATTCATATTCATCTATATTATACTAAAACTCGGTTTTGAATTTACGCGCATGCGCAGGTACTAAATTTCCATAAGAAAATATTCTTAAATTGTCACCCATCTAATTACTGACCAGGCTCGCTGTTGCTTAACTTCGGTGATCTGACGGCAATCAGTGTCTCCAATACAACTTGGCTGTATAAATCATTTCAGCATTTTAGAAGTGGTGATTCTTGCTTAAAAGAATTTTTTTTTTTAAACACTAAGAAGATACGAAGAACCGGTTTTGAATTAAAAATAAACATGTAAATAAATAACGGAGAAGCGTTTTTGAAAATTAAGAAAAAATCATTCATTTTCAAACACGAAGCGTTTTTGAAAAAAAGAAAATATTGGCAAGTCCCTGGAGCCAGGCAAAGCCAGGTAATGCTTCTAGTATAGCTCTAATAATATAATATATAGTGGGCAGCAAAGTTGGAGCATTGGTAAAAGCTTGGGCTCTGGAATTGTCATACGCGAGTTCAAATCCAAGTCAAGACCATTGCATTCACCTTAAAAACATGGCCTTGTGCTAAACTTGGTTGATGCTGCTCACCAAAAAAATATATTGTATAGCTATAATAGAAGTATTGCCTGACTTTGCTCGGGCACTGAGGACTTGCTTCTAAGGTAATTAAGGAAGCTTATTATATAGGAAAGCAGTTGATGCTTTTCTCTAGTAAATTAATTTCTAATACTTTTTTTTTTATTCTAAATTCATTTTTAATGCTTTTTTGTACTAAATTCATTTCTAATACTTTTTTTTTATTCTAAATTCATTTTTAATGCTTTTTTTATTCTAAACTAGAAATTTAGCCCGGCTTCGCTCGGCCGCCCGTTTTTTCGATTTCAAAGGGCCAAATTTTCGGCCCCACT
>JAUZSX010349019.1:0-10206 GCA_034780655.1 Idiosepius hallami
AAATTTCTTTATTTAAAATTTTTATTTCTTCCAAGGCTCATTTATTGGGCTCAAGTGAAAAGTCTCTAATGCTTGGTCGGTTTAACTTTACAAATATTTAAACGAGGGAGCATGCTGTTGAATTTAGTTGAATTTTTCTCACAGAAAACATGTTTTTACAGGATCTACGCTCTATTTATTTATACAAATTTTTTTTTTACATTCCTTTTTCTTTTTTTTATTTAAAAAAAAAAGCAATGTCTCTAACTTTGCTTATTTTTCTGTTTCCTTCTTTTTTTTTAAATTCCAAAAACGCTAGCATTTGATTCCAGTTCAAAATATCATCATCAGTTTTTCATTATTTTTTTTTTTTCTCCTCCATTCGTATATATTTGTTAGTTTTGTTCTTTTTTTGATCCTTATTTCAAAAGATCACTCAAAAGTCCGTGTTTCTTAAATTCTATTTACCAATCTTTTTTTTTTTTCTTACACTGATAAGAATTTGTTTGGGTGTTTTTGTTTTTTTAGTTTGGTTTTCTTTTAATTTTTCTCTTAATAAATAAAATCTTTCTTTCATCAATGGAAAAACACGTTTTGATTTAATCTCAAAAATTATTGCAGGAAATCCAAAGAAAGAATCCAAAAGCAAAATACCATTCTATTCCATTTTCTTACTTTCTTTCTTCTTTTTATAATCTTAAATTGTTACTAATCTTCTGCAATAAATTGTTACTAATCTTCTAAAATAAATTGTTACTAATCTTCTTCAATAAATTGTTACTAATCTTCTTTAATAAATTGTTACAAATCTTCTTCAATAAATTGTTACAAATCTTCTGCAATAAATTGTTACAAATCTTCTGCAATAAATTGTTACAAATATTCTGCAATAAATTGTTACTAATCTTCTGCAATAAATAGATATTTTTAAGTATATGCAGATTTAAAAAAAAAAAAATTTAATCCCATATATTTATCGACTGTTTCTTCGTCAACATATCTGCAAGTGGCAGCGATTTAAAAAAAAAATTCATGGGCATTGTAAGTACTAAAATATAAAATATATATATTGTTGGACTATTTTTGGTCCAATACTGTTGGGGTATGATCTTAGGGATTGGAACAACTCATTATAGACAGAGGAATAAAGGAAACTAACCAATCACAGAACAGAAAGGACATAATTCACCTTTATTAATGAAGCCTGAATGAACAGATTTCTCACTTTCTAAAATCTATATCTAGCAACTTGACCAATACAATACAGTTGGGTTATATCTACAACAAAGATAAGGATGAGGACAATAGTCTAAAAATTAGATGTACAAGTTTGTATGAAGTTCTCAATTCCTTTCATTTTGTATTTACGTACCTTTTTATGGCTTCCACCTGACATTCATTTTGGTTGTCTTTATTTTCTAATAATTCATTCATGTTAACATCTTGTTTTATACTGGGAGTGGCCTGCATTTTGGTGGGTGAGCATTGGTTGGTAGAATCCTCTTCTGAAACTAATACTGGACTCTAAGCAAGAAGAAGAAGAAGAAATAGTAAAAATAATTAAAATATTATTTTTCAGAATTCATGAGATATGATCAAATTTATAAGTATTATTTGGACTATTGTCCTCATCTTTATTTGTTTCAGCACATTTTGACCAAATTAACCTTCAGTCTTCTTTATATATTAAAAAGTTATTCATTTTGCATTTTCGTTATCTATCTTTTTTTATTTCTCTTTTTGAAAATCTTGTGTTGGTTTTATTTTCTAGGGGTGATTTGTTTTGGTTGTCTGGTGTTTTTTAAGCCCTCCATGTCTGTTCATATTTTTTCTTGTTTCTTCTATTTCTCATAAAAGATTTGTTGTTGTTGTCAGTTATTTCTTTTTTTAATAAGCCCTCCACATGTGTATAGGGTCTTTTTTGTAAATTATATTTTTGTAAGTTTTCACATGCTTTTAATGTGTTTAAAAATAATAATATTTATGCAAAACTTACTTATTGCATTTTTATTATGTGGACTATTGTCCTCATCTTTAGATTTGTTAAAATACTTATAACAATTGCATTTGCATATTTATTATGTGGACTATTGTCCTCGTCTTTAGATTTGTTAAAATACTTATGATAACAATTGCATTTGCATATTTATTATGTGGACTATTGTCCTCATCTTTAGATTTGTTAAAATACTCATGATAAAAATTGTATTTGCATATTTATTATGTGGACTATTGTCCTCATCTTTAGATTTATTAAATTTACTTATGATATTAATTGCATTTGCATAATTATTGTGTGGACTATTGTCCTCATCTTTAGATTTGCTAAATTTACTTATGATAACAATTGCATTTGCATATTTATTATGAAGACTGTTGTCCTCATCTTTAGATTTGTTAAATTTACTTATGATAACAATTGCATTTGCATATTTATTATGTGGACTATTGTCCTCATCTTTAGATTTGCTAAATTTACTTATGATAACAATTGCATTTGCATATCTAATAAGTGGACTATTGTCCTCATCTTTAGATTTATTAAATTTACAAAAACTTCTGAAGACAACAACTATAGTCCATGCTGTTATTTGGCTTCATGACAAAAATTTTGAAAAAATACTACACAATTTCAGATTTCTCATCAAGTTTAGAAAAAAGAAAAAAAAAGACAATTTTTCTTAATTATTTTTTTTTAATTTTTAACATTAAAATTAATTTAAATAAAGAAAACAAAAGAATGCATATGTCTTTGTAGTTGAATGAATATTTTTCTAAAATGATAATACAAATCAATGACCATCAGTCCATGGCTTCATTAAGCATAAAGAATCATTTAAAAAATCTTTTATCTTTTTTTTTAGGGACTGTTTTTTTTTCTTTTTTTAAATTTTGCATTTGGACAAAGGTGGGGGGAAGAATTCATCTATCTTTATTTCCTTTTTTCTATGTGTGTAGGGGTGAGTGTTCTTTATTCATTTCATTATTCTTATTACCTGATTAATAATTTTATAATTTTGAAACAAACAAAAAATAATTAAATATAATATAAAAAAAATTGTTATTGTAATTTTTCTTTGAATTTTATTATCATCATAGTATTGTTTCATCATTTTTTTTCACTTGTATCATATTTTATATGATTCTTTAAAAAACATATTAGTTTTATTCTCATAATTCTATTCTACCTTTATACTTCTAAAAGAAGTAATAATTTTTTTTATATTTAATAATTGATATTTTTAATTTTTTTTTCTTTTTTTTTTCTTTTTGTGTGTATCTTACCATTTTTAAAAAAAAAATATTTTGGTTGGAAAAAATAACAAGCAACCTTGGAATTTAGAAAAATAAATATTAATTATTGAATATAAAAAAATAAAAAACACCCCAAAATTTAAAAAAAAATATCTTTAATTTTTTTCTTTTCTTCTTGCCCCCCCCCTTTTTTAAAGTGGGTATCTTGCCGTTTTTTTTTATAATATTTTGGTAGGAAAAAATAACAAGCATACTTTGAATTTAGAAAATAAACATTTCTTAATTTTGGGGTGTTTTTTGTTTTGTTTTTTCTTTCTTTTTTCAGTCTGTATGAGTTATCACCACTATGATAATAATTTATATTTTCTTTTTCTTTTTATTAAATCAAGTGTTCATTGGTGAAAGTGTCAAGCGAGCAGTAACCAACCAACAGCTTTGCATGATGAGCACATAATTACTAATAAAAAAAAATAGAGAGAAAGCCTTTCTCACAAAAGATGAATTATACACATCAGAAGACTGGTTTCTTTTGTGAACTCAAACAAAGCATACACAAAAAAAGAAGTTTGGATGCAAGCAAAAAAAAAAGATGAGGATGATGGACTAATTAAAAATTATAATCAAAGAAAAAAAGAAAAGAAATTACAAACTACAAAAAAATAAATTAAATGCAACCCTCTCTCCTACCTAGCTCTAAAAGAAAGAAAAAAATGGGTTGGGGGTCAGAGAGATAGTTGGACACCCCCCTTTTTATGTAATTGGTAATCAACAGCAGATAATTATTTTGAACTCTGACCCAAAGAAAAATTAGGGAATCATTTTTAGAAAGTTTATTTTTATTTATTTATTAATTAACTTTTTTTTTTGTAAATCAAAGGAAAGGGTGTGGGGGGTAGACTGCTGATAAAAAAAGAATAAAGAAAAAAACATTAAAGAAAGAAAGAAAAAAAAATAGGGGGTCATAAAAAAAACCCAACAAATTTCATATCAAAGGTTTTGAACTAAAAAGATATTCAGTAGGAAATGAAGAAGATAAAAATCATTTCATTTTTCTTGGATTTTTTATTCTTTTTATTTGAATAAATTAATTTTTATAAAAAATAAAAGATTCCTTGATTGTGATGTGAACTTTTGTAGGAATTGAAGTTTGTTTTTTTTTTTAAAATGCAAATTCAGCAATTAATTAGTCAACCAAGTCAAGGGAAGTTTTAGTTTTTAGCCAGTTGATTTTGAAATCATAGTATGCAAGTTTGAATCCAAGCCATTCTATTAGTGTCCTATACCCTTGGGAAAGGTAGAATCCCCATATTCCCTCAAGCTACGGGTTAAATAATGCTACAAGATTGTCTGTCATCAGTGAGGGTGAATGAAGTCTCTCTAAGCCTTAGTTGCCAATCCACATAGTGATGGTATCATGATATAGGACTGTTGACCATGTAATTACTAGCCATTTGAAACTATTATGGATTTTGACATGGGTTGATCAAGTCCATAACTGATGATGATGAGGCCTTATGAACTCAAATCAAATGGTCTAAGAAATAAAATTTTTAAAAATCCAGACAAAACCTTATGAAACTAAATTTTTGCTCAGACTAAAGCCCTCTCTTGGCTATGTAATTCCATGATACTATATGATGAATAAATCCTATTTTCAGACTATTTTACACCTTAGCCTGGCTAAATAATTTTGGTGACATTGATATATATACTTGGTTAAGTATCAACCCAAGTTAGACACAAGGCCAGTTTTACGTACTCACTACATCATCCAATTTATCTGGGTAATATTTCCATTATATAAACAAATTGTAAGAGGCATAGAAGAAGTATAGTTTGACTCCTAAATAGGGGGGTCAAAAGGAGAAGAATGAAATTATAATTCTCAAGTGTTGAAGAACAGGGTAAGGCAGAGAAACTTTCTGAATTGATGCTTTCATATAACCCAGTGTAATGAGCCAAGTGGATGCTATTTGACTGATTTCTGAATCTTTAAAAAGATAAAATCTAAACGTTATAATTGATGCTGTTTAAAGAATTACATGTGGATCTACAGTACTTTTAATTGCTTTACCATTCCATTTAAGTAAGCAAAGGCAATAGATCAACTAAGATTCAAAACTCTTTATTAGGATTCTAAAATGAGCCAAGACCAAAATTCTACAGATTCCCACGAATTACAGACTTTGGTCAACTCAAAATCTCAGTATGTCTCTGGTAGTATCTGAGTAAAAGCATTGGTTTATGTATATAAAAGCCTTTTTTTTTTAGAAATGTACGATAAATCTAGATGATCGAGCACAAACCAAAGTTAGGCATAAGGCCAGGGATGTGCTAACCACAGACCCTGCAATTGCAGGGGTAGCAAGCTCCCTGGGGGACTGCAAGGCTCTTTGGCTTAACAGATCTTTAGTAATTCAAAACATAACAAAATTAATTATTAGAATTGACTAGAAAATCATTATCACACTTGAAATATATAGACATCTATCAATAACTCTCTCTTTCTATCTCTCTATTTCCATATTTGGTCTTTGATCGAAGGTTCTAGTATGTTGGAGGAGAGCAACTTGCCTTTTTAGGGAAAAGGGGTTCGCAATTTGAATTCTGCATCACGGCCACTAGGTGGCTAAGTACGGCACTACACGAGGCCAGTTTTACGTGCTCATTATATCACTGGACTTTTATAATCAGTGTTGACCATTACCTAGATAAGTTACTCTCATTGAGTAGACAGGTCTCATCCACTCAGAATTATTTTCAAACTTAGGCAAATTATGCCCCAGAGTCAACGAGCTTCATATGTCCAAGACAGCTAAAAGGGAATATAATGGCTTTGACAGGGATTTGATTTGATTTGTTAGTTTGTTTGTTTTTTGTTTAATGGCATATCAACCCTTTTAGGTCATTTTAATGCCGACAATAACTTTACTTAAATATTATTATTATTATACACACATAGTTGTTTTTAATAACACAAGTTGCACTATTTAATCCATAGCTGGAGGGAAGGTAAGGAGTCATACTTTTCCCAAAGCTATTGACATGTTAACGTAGATGTAACAACTTGGATTTGAACCTGCTTACTACATTTCTGAAGTCCGGTTGTCCATCCACAGGGCCATGTCGACCGCCTGACAGGGATTTGAGCTTGTGCAATACAATTCCAGAGTCCAGTCCTTTATCATTCTTGCTGCCTTTGTAAAAAAATGTAAGAGTATTTTGAAAGAGGAGTGTGTATCTATCAACACGTGTTTATGTGAATGACCAAGCATATGTATTTGTCTGTCAAGATGTATCCAGACATGTTCTTAAGCCGGCATACGTATATATGTGTATGTGTGTGTCTGCACATGTTTATTTAGACAAAAACATCTGATCTCTCGTGGCAATTAATGTTTTGTCAAAAACTCTATATACAAAATAAATTTTGAATCTGTCGTCCCAAGGGAAACTTCATCTTCATTCATATTGCAACCCCCACCCCCAAAAAATGAAATTAAAAAAACTGAAGAAAAATCAAACATGCTATCAAATATTTCCCCATCATTTTTTTTTTGTCTTAGTTTCTTCTAAAAACTAAAAAGCCAATCAAGACTGCGAACAAAAAAAAACAAAAAAAAACCCTAAAATGATAAATAAAAAAAGATAAAAAAAAGATTTAAAAAAAAGGCAGAAAATTAAACTTGTCTTTATTTTTCTTTCTTAGAAAACAACAAAAACCAAAACAAAAAAAAAAACAAATGAATGTTTTTTCTTCAGATCAAATGTTAATCAATAAGATTGAAAAGACGTTCAGAAACTTTACTTTGTTTCGCAAGAAAATAAGTTTACAATTAAAAATTAGGAAAAAAAAAATTCAAGAAACATTTTTTTAGTTTTTTTTCCTTAAAATCAAAAGTTATTGACAGCCTTCATTTTTCATAAATATTCTCTTTGCTTTGTTTTTCCCAAGAGAGAGAGAGAGAAAGGGAAAGAAAGAGATGGAGGAAAGAGAAAGAGATAGAGAGGAAAGAGAAAGAGAAAGAGAAAAGATAAAGAGAGGAAAGCGATAGAAAGATAGAAGAAAGAGAGAGAGATAGAGGAAAGAGAGAGAAAGGGAAAGATAGAGATAGAGGAAAGAGAAAGAGATAGAGGAAAGAGAGAGAGACAGAGACAGAGAATCCAATTTACAATTCAATTGTTATATCTTTCTTTTCATCTATTTAACTCTTTGGAACCTAGAGGGCCAATATATCGGCG
This sequence comes from Idiosepius hallami, assembly GCA_034780655.1. Classification (NCBI taxonomy): domain Eukaryota; kingdom Metazoa; phylum Mollusca; class Cephalopoda; family Idiosepiidae; genus Idiosepius; species Idiosepius hallami. The sequence goes on from JAUZSX010349019.1 coordinate 7,477, forward strand.
CTGGCAACCTAAGACAAAAGAAGACACACCAACATTTTGGCCTTAATATGGTCTTTAATAGTAATGCTCTGATTGACTAGTTGGTAATTTTTCCCCTAGTCAGGGTCCAAATGTGTAAGTAAGATCATAAATATTAACATCAACTGCTCAAGACCATACATATGTTGTATTTGAATTTTAGGCCTCTACAACTTTTCTATACTTGAGATTATAATCAAAACAGAGGACACAATAAGAAAATCATTTTTAGATTGATAACCAACTGCAACAAGTTTTGAGGCTTAATATTGTTCAATTTAACTGTCTGGTTTTGTTATTTTTAAAAGAATATCAATAATCATCATAGATTTATCACAAAAAAGATCCCAATTTTTGAAGTGTTTGGTTTGTAAACAAATAACTTCTGGATAAAAGTTTTTGATAGAATCAAAGGTTTTTAATGTCAGTTTTGTTTTGTCATATGCTAGGAGGTATAGGTGTAAAGGTATTCATATATTTCCTAAGGGCTTTCAATAGAAAATTTAACAAACAAAATGAGGTTTCAGATGTTGATAGTCTGAATTTTTATTCAAGTTATTCAGACTTCTACTCTCATCTTCAGTGTTATATTCACTATGGATTTTCATATCTATATACTTAGAAAAATCAGATTTTTGTATTTGTATGTGACTCTATATCCTGTAGCTCTTAAGAAAATAAGACTAGAATAGTAAAAAAAACATCCTGTTAATGTGCTTTAAAAAAAAAGGGTTAAAATGATTCAGACCACTAAAATTTGCATTTGTACAATATTGCCTTTCTATATAATAGACTTTTTTTTAACTATTGCTGAGAGAAAAGCTTTAGAAATGAATTTAGAAAAAGAAAAATCATTAGAAATGAATTAGAATTTAGTATAAAAAAGCACCAACAGCTTTCCTAGAAGAATATATAGTTTGAAGAAATGCAAATAACCAAGATGAAGATAACAGTTTGAAATTTCAAAAGATTATTTAACCAATTAAACTAATCTGAGAAATAAAGACAACCAGAGGTGGACTGAGCCATTCGTCCAATCGGACCTTGTTGAAGGGCTCGGCATTGCAAGGGGGAGCACCATCTGACTAGGGCTTCCTTGTGTGTGTGTTTCTTATGGCTATGCGGACTGCAAGATTGGAGATCTGTAACTAAGCAAAACTAAAAATTTGCCTCTTAATGTGACATTCAACTGTAAAAAATTGAGAAAGGGAGCCTGTTGCATTTTCGGTACCGAGTGCTGATAACATTCTCAGTCAACCCCCTGAAGACAACCATGAATGAATAAGAAAAAAAATCAATTTGGAAATAACAATTTAAAACAACAAAATCTTTTTTTTTTTTTTACATGTGAAACATACTGAGAGATTATTATCAAGTAAATCTAAAACCAAACAAACAAACAAACAAAAAAAAAAACAAAAGACAAATAAATGTTCAAAAGATGTAAATAATGCACATAATGCACATCACATAAAAGAGATACAACATAAAGAGTGCACGCACTGAATTGCATTGAGTAATATAGATATTTATCTTTGTGACCATTAGAATCTATTCCCCAAATGAAAATCTGTTTTTAAGGGATGAGTAGAGGCATTAGAGAAGTACGACCCAGAATATTTATAGCAATAATGGAAAATTAATTGCCAGATATTTTGAATTGATTGTTGCAATATATTGATCAAAGCAAAGGAAAATATACGCAGCAGGGTGTAACACTTGCATGGAGGGCAGGGTGATTGTTTGTTTTTTTAATTTTTATTTCTTTTTTCTTTTTTTCTTTTTCTATTAAGTGCCCTGCATAAAGTGTCTTTGAATTGGGTAAAAGAATGCAGAGTGAAGAAGTGCAAGCAGCATTGGATCTTAAATCTATAGATATTAAGGCTGAGAAAATATAGGGCTTTTGCTGGGACTTCATCTGATTGTTGTTGTTGTTATTATTATTATTATTATCATCAGAATAAGGGAGTTTGAGTTTAGAGCTCATCCCAAAATGAAGAGAGAAAGAGAATATGTTTTATGGCAAAGAGAATGAGGCAGTAAACAAAAATAAACAGAAAAAAGAGTGTGTATGTCTTCTTTTTTTTTTTTGACAAATAGAAAGAGAGGGTAAGTAAAAGTAAGCGGGAGAGAGAGAGAGAGAGAGTGTGTGTGTGTGTGTGTTTTGCATTTTATTGTACAGAGAAAGAGGGATTAGAGAGGGAGAGAGAGACAGAGACAAAGGGAGAAAAAAACAAAAACTGAAAATGTGAACAAGGAAGATAGAAAGAGAGAAAATTGATAAATAAATGATAAATGAAAAGCATAGAGGAAGAGACCTAGAGAATGATTGTTTTTTCTTTTTTTTTATCCCCAAAAGGTAGGAGGGAGAAAACAAAAATACAAAGGTATATAGAGAGAGATAGAAGGAGAAAGTGAGTTAGAAAAGCAGTAGAAAAAAAACAAAAAAAACAAGAAAAACTTTAGTTTAACCCTTCTTTAGAAAGCTGTATGTTTGTTTCCTGTTTTTTTTGAAGAAGGGTTAAGGTAAGCAAAATTAATTACAAACAAAAAAAAAAACATACTTCTTTAAAACCAAAATGCTGTATTTCTATTTTTATTTTTTCTATTTTTTTTATCATTTTTATCATTTTTTCTACGCTTGCTTTTCTGTTTTTTCTCTGTTTCTTTTACAATTGTTCCTTTAATTTAATCTCATTCGGCCTGAGATTA
>JAUZSX010349030.1:0-10205 GCA_034780655.1 Idiosepius hallami
CCTGAAAAGATCTCTTGGTTGGACTCATTAGAATATGGGTGAATGTTTGACATCTGGTCAGATGTCCCATCACCTTGGAAAAATAAGATGAAGAAAAAAAAAAAAAAAAGGGAGAAACCCTACTCTTGTGAAGGATGTGATGCTTTATTTACTTTGAGTAGAAGTTTAAATGGACATAAGTGCAAACATACAAGAGAAAAAATAAACTAGAATCCTGAAAAGATCTCTTGGTTGGATTCATTAAAATAAGGGTAAATATTAGACACCTGGTTAGATGTCCCATCTTCATGTGGAAAAAAGTTAAAAATGAAAAAAAGAAACCTTATTTCTGTGAAATATTTGGGTCTTCATTTGGTACCATAGTGGATTATCTGCCCACATACGTACGCATACTGGATTATAGGAGCAACAGGACTTATGAAAAATAATTTTTTAAAAATTTAGCAAGTATACCCGGTGAACCCAGTTTAAGTGAGATACAAATGATTGTACTGAAAGAGATGGCTAGAATCCTAAAAATGTTTGACATCTGGTCAGATGTCCCATTCCTTTGAAGAAAAAAGATGAAGGAAATTTTTTTAAAAAAAGAGAGAAAAAACTAATTCTTAAGTATATGTTTCTTCATTTTTTGCAAATGGGTAATTATCAAATTTTAAAGCTTACATATATTTGAAATAAACACTATTCTTGTGAAGTGTGTCGTTCTTTGTTTCCTTGGAGTAAAAGTTTGCCTAAAAAAAATGATACTTATTAAAGCATAAAGCTCCACAGAAGAAAAATCTTTTTTGTGTTAAATATTTGTCACTTTTTCTGTTTATATCTGTTTTTAGACTGTTTGGTTATCGTTTTGTTTAAGTAGAAGAGGGGGAGATCTAAAATGATAGATATTTGTCTATTTCTTTAGAGAACAGTCCAGTCAAAACTGGATATACACAATATATTTGTTTTACAAATAAATACCAAGTGTCTGGGGGGTTTGATATACGGATAGTTGACTCTATTGTTTGTTTCCATCAAATATTTTGTTTTCTCATTTCTTAGTGCTTCAACTCAAGGACATTCTAATCAAATTCAGTAACCTTTCTAGAATGTTCAACCAGGAACCTTTTATTTAGTGTTAATATGTGGTCGCCTGTATTAAGGATTGAACCAGAGAAACAACATTCAATTTTTTTTGTTTTAGTCATAAGCATCAAAAACAAAATTGCAATCAAAATTTACATTTTCTCTCCTACAATCAAAACATTTTAATGATATATGGTATATAGTAGTAGTACTTTTTTTGATACAGGTAAGGGTGCAATGCTGCATGGTATGGCAGTAATTTTTTAACCCCCTTCTTGAATTGAAGCTACTTTCTCTGCAAAATAACTTTTGTTAACTGATTTAGTTTTTTTAACATGTACAAAGGAAAATTTAAAACAAAGAGCAAATATATTTTAATTTTTGAACCAATAATGTCAAACTAATCTTAATTTAAAAAATACTAAAACTTCTAAACTTTACTTAACCAAGAGTCATACACTTGATAAAAATTTAAAAATATACAAAAAAATTGAAATAAAACTTATCTGAGAAGACACTGAGGACAAACAAGTACTTCAAGGATTTCTTTACAATAATTTGGGTTCAAATATAATTTATATTTTTGAAAAAATAATTTAAACCGAGATATTGAAAAAAATCTCTGAAAAACACAACCATTGAATCAATCATATCACTGAACGTTGAGAGTACATATGCACTCAGTTCATCGTTTAAGGAAGAATTCACACTCTTTCTTCTTCAATCTTTTACCTCTGTGTTCCTCTCAATGTTCACTTGATTTTTTTCAATTGACATTAAATTGGTGATCATTTCAGAGAAATGAAATATTTTAATTACAATGAAACTTTTTTTTGATTTGTGTTTTATTAAACCTAAAAAAATATTTTATTTTGAAAAAAAATCAAAGTTACTATACTTTCTTGAAAATATAATTTTTCATGTTTAAACCTTTTTTTTCTAGGGGTGTTGAATCATTTTTTTAAATCACATAAAAAATTATTTGTTTATTTTTGTTTGTAGAAGAAAACTTTCAGGATTGTGGAAAAATGGATTTGAAATTTTGTTTCTTTCTTGCAAGTTTTAACAACTAAAGGGTAATATCAATAAAAGAAAAATAAAGATTAATAAAAAAAAAAATTTACTTTTTAAACAAACAATTTTTTTTTGACAAAAAACGAAAGGAAATTCTTTTTTAAATGAGAAAAGAAAAAAAGACAATACAACAAGCTGTCATTTTTATTAACATAAAAATAAAGAATTTACCTTTTTATTAAAGGAACAAAACGAAATTTTAGAAAGAAACTGTAATTATTGTGCCCTATAAATTATAGGCATCCTCGAAAATAGGGGACAATTGAAATGATATAAACCTAGTCGGACCTGAAGGGGCGCCGACTACAAGGTGGAGATGACTTCCAGACTCTGCGAAAAACTTGTAGAAAAGTGGGATCCATCTTATTTTTTTTAATTGCAAATACCTATTATATTCCTTGGAAAATTAAAATTAATTGGATTATTTGCAATTTTTTCTCTTATTTTGGGTTCTAGGTTGGAGTTAGGGTTGATTTTTATATTAAATCCTTAAGTAAGGGGAAGTAATAAAAAAAATACTTGATTACGATTATTTCCCCTTTTTTCGTTAAGGCATGCAAAAATATGAAATTAATATTTCCATTTTTTAAACATCTCTAAAGATCGTTTTTGTTCTGAATCGATACCGTGAAAAGAATGGGGACAACTAAAAGTTGATTTATTAAGGCTGAGTTTATCAATTTTCTCACATCAAAAGTCACAGCGCCCACAGTCGCAACATCACTGGAGCCACACACACGCACACGGAGTCACGACGACACCGACCCGTTGTTGTTGCCGAGACTAAATTTTTATCGACAGACACAGAACAGATGCGCCTCCGCCTCACAGCAGGAAAATTTTCAAAACTAATAATTAACTCCTAAAATATCCAATACATTTGGAGGAAAAAACACGGACAATTTTAACCCTATTCTTAAACCCGGTAAGAGGATAAATAAATGACTACTCTTTGTAAAAACAAATATTTAATTCTAAAAGTATCTTTAAATTAAAAAAAAACAAAAACAAACAAGTTTTTCAGACAAAAATTAAAGATATTACAAAGAAATTACACAACCTTTTTTTTAAATTTAAGTAAATTTTTAACAGATTTTCAAAAAATAAGTCTTAGAATTAATTGTTGACCATAGTTTAAAACAAAAATAAGCAACTTCCGGTTGTGCAATAATTGTCAAATACATTTTGAAATCTTTTTAGAAACTTTGATTTAAATTATAATTTTAAATTAGATTTTCTTGACTTGATTTTGTGCTGGAAATTTATATCATTTTTATTAATATTTTGATTTAACCGTAATTTAATTCATGTGAAAATAGTTTTGTTTTTTCGAAATCGTTTAATTTTTTTTTTTTATAATAAATGAAATGTATGAAACAAATAATTTTCATTTTTCTATTTCTTATTTATTAAATATTTGTAGAAAAAACATTAATTAATTTTTCAAAATAAAATCTAAGTGCGTGTACTACTGCTACTTACTACTGACTGAGTGTAGAATTCATTTAATTAAAAAATCACAACTAATTTTGCACATAATTAATTTCGAGATAAACTTTATGTCAAAATATAAAAAATTCTTTTACCGAACTTACTCTTTCTTTTTTTTAAATACAAATCAAACTAAATATTTTTTTTAATTAACAAATATTGAGTCATTAAATGATGGAGTATGGAACTGGGGTGAGTGGAGGTGGTGGCTGGAGTCTGGACTAAGACTAGTAGTGAAAGTGCAAGTGGCACTCAGAGTGGACGACGGACTCCTAATTTTAAGGTAAAGATGTATTTCGTTTAAAATTAAATTCAATCATGTATAAAAAGTATTTATATTTTGCAAAAACTGCTTTCTCTCAAATTATTTAATCATGAAGAAGGGCCAATATATCGGCCTTGACGACACAAGGCAAATTAGACACACCAATATTTTGGCCCTAATATGTTCCTCTAAAATAACGGCTCACAGTGCACAGGGCAGTGACTATTTGGTAATTTTTATAAGTTAGGGTCCAAAGAGTTAACTTGAAAAAATTACGGATAATTACCTAATTCATGTATGGTTTCTGTTAACGGCCGTGAAGTCCCAATAAATAGTCTAGCCAGCTGACCAGCTAAACTTATAATAAAATATGAATAAAAATAATATTTTTTAATGCATCATCGAAAACGAACCACAAAAGAATTCTCATGTAAAAATTTTCTAGTTAAGTTTTAAATTCACCATAGTTTTTAACTTTTTTATTCTAAACTTTTAGAAAAAAAAAATACATAAAACCTAAAGTGAACAACAATTATTTTATGATTAACACTTTTTAATGGGAAAAAGTTGGTTAATTTTCAGTTTAAGCGTGAACTCACACTAGTAAAAAAAAAAAAATGTAGATTTCGGTGTGTTGAAAAAAAATCTGCTTACCGTTTCCATTGAAATTATTATCTCCCCAACATAACCCTATTAATATCCCCTCACTTAAGAATTTGCTACAAAAAATCAACCCCTAACTCCAACCCCTAATCCAAGAAATGAAGGAAAAAGTTGGCATATAATCCATTTAAATTAATTTTATTTTAATTTTTTGAGATAATGGCTGACTTGTTTTTTATATAAAAAAGATGAATAATAGTTTCAATGTGCAAGGATTTGCAGGCAGACATTTTCTTCTTACAACTAAATCCACTAAAATTCTTACGATATTAAAGAATGTCTTTGAATTTGCCTAAAATGTTTAAAGACAGAACGCCATTCTAAATAAACATTCCACAACTAAACATAATCCATAGAAAAAACATTCAAAACAATTTATTACAGAAAAGATGTACAACTATGTGTTGTAAGAGTCTTAGGATTTTCATAAAGTATGTGAGTATCTTTCTTCGTGGGTTTACTGATTTTGGGGCAATTGTTAAATAGTTTAAGAAAATTATTATAAATAAAATATAATGTTTTAGTTGATGTCCTCCAGGACCCATGGTACATTAATGGATAAAAGAGTGCTCGGTTCTTAGTGAGCATTATCTAAATGTTACTAAGAATACATTCTAAGATTCTTGTGGGTGCTAGGTTTAGGGCCCACACAGGGGCAATCCCGTAGTCAGGGGTTTCACTGGTAGTAGAGTAAGGTTAGGTTAGTTGCAATAGAGCTCACTCCCCATTAGCATCTAGTCTAGTATAGACCGACTGATGAATTGGCTTACCACTGAATTGGTGTACAGCGCTGTTTATATGGACAGTAGACTGGTCCACTGAAAGGTGAGATCAGGTCCCACAACAAACACTTAATCCTACTACTATTACCATGGTTAAGAGAATGAAAACTGTCAAATATACATGAGATAAATTGTCAATTTCATAGTTAAGTGAAAGATTTTTATAATGACTTGATGGATGTTCTTAAGTTTGATCCTCTGATCAAGGTTGACAGATTTATTGACCAAAAATGTTAAATGATGAAGATAATAGTTTAAAAAATCGAATACTCAAATTATGTAGTGTTCTTACTTGCCAGGATGAGACAATTCTCATGTGCCCGGATGAGTCTAGGCAAATATTAACTGCTCGAATGGTGTGTGCCCTGCTGCATGAAATGGTGGCGTAGGCACGAAGTCTCTTGTGTTGTATTAATAGGCCTTCACTTGAATGTGCTTCCTCATGCTGTGTTCACAATTTGTACTGCCTCGAGGAGGCCTCTTCCATCTAGTACTCCTCCTTGGTTGTGTGGTAGAGGTATTCCCTGGTAGTCCTTCAGTTGCTGACGAGACAGCCATATATGGTCTTGCAGCATCTGGAATGCTGCCTGAACGGTTCCACCCTCCCATAACTGAGTATTGCTTCCATGGCATTGAAAGGAGTCCTTGGCATTTGTTGGACATCCTCCACAATTTTGGTCGTACAAAGTACAACTTTGGGGTGGTCTCTTACGCTGGGCACTTTTGTTGAGCGCTGAAACAAAAGCCTTGTCTTCTGATCAATTCTCATCAGTTAAGCTGTCATCTGCCAGTACAAAACTTCCGAGATAGTCCACTGCTTTTGCTAGCATATCTGCTTGTAGCTTCTCTTGGCAATATTGTTGCTTGATAGCATATATGCATATCACAGCCGCAACCAAACTGCACACAATGGCTGCACACATTGCAGAATCTTGGGCCTCCATCTAAGTATCAGCCAGTAGCTATTGTTGTGGGTCTTGTGTCAGCACATCTTCTCGGTTGACTGCAGACCTGATTGATGCTACGTCCACCGTCAGATCATATGCTTTGATGGTCTTGACCAAATTATCTAAAGTTTAATGTATCAAAGAAATTTAAAAACAATTGGGTAATTGGCTTTAATTATAAGAAGTTTATTTTTCATTTCTTTTATTTTGAAAGAAAAAATGAAGCAATAAGTCATTTTTAATTTAATGAGTTTGAGACTTATTAATTAGGAATTAAAAATATCCAATATAAAATGTTAAAATTTCTTACATATAACATGTAATCACGTGGGCATTTACTTTGCCCTCATCAGCTGCTAACCAGAGGTGATTACACAGTTTTGTAGGCTAAAGCGGGACTGCCACCCCTGGCACCACCAGCAGCTATCACTACTGGACAAAGTAATAGAGAGAAAAATAAAATTAATTGGCATTTTCAAGTTAAATGAAAACCGTCTTAAATAGTTAAAAATCAAGAGCAGCACGAGAACGGAAGAAGTGGACAATGTCATGTTTTTTTGAGAATTTCTTCAAATTGCACCAAATCCAGCATGACGCTTGTCGAACAATGGTTAGCAGGCAACATATTTGTTTCTTTAAATTTCTTCTATTGACACCTATTTTCGGAGAAATGAATTGGTAGAGTGTCCTATAAATCCACAACATATTTTAGAATTTGTAAAATTGTTTTTTTCTCCTAATTTGAGATAATGCTTAGTACAATATGGCTACAAATCGTATGGCCACTTATAAATAACATATACACACATTTAAGAAGCACTATAGATTATAAAAGTATTATTTTATTGTAATTGAAGTGCTGTACCTGCTGGATAAATAGGTCAATCATTAAATCTCTCTTACTAAACACCCCCTCCTACATTGTTGTTTATGTCTATCTTCCTCTCTTGTGTTTCGACCTTCCTCTATTTAAATGAGGCTTTCTTTCTTTCTTCCTTATTACTTTGTCTTCCAGCAATCAGTAAAATTACTGAATTAAATAATGAACATTTTTGCCCCATCTGTAACGACTGTTGCTAGCGGCCAGGGGGGGGGGCGAGAATAGCATGAGGTTGGTGTAATTGGATAATCTGAAGTTATGTAAAGTGATTAAATGGTAAGAAGAAAGGGCATAAAGACCAAAAGGATTTAGGCAATTGCTAATCATTTGATCTTTAATTTTAACAATCTTATCAATCTGTCGGTTGCAGCTAAATTGGCCTTTTTATGGCCAAATTTAAATAATCTGGCCTTTTTTTTTTCTTTTTTTGTAATAGTTTGCTCTCAAAATTTGTATTTTGGCATTTTTTTTAGAGTTGGCTTTAAATTTGGATTTTTAAAAATTTACAGTATTAATTTCTATTTTTAATTATTTTCAACTTTTTTGTTTTTATGTTTTTATCTTATTTTTCCATTTGCTATAAATTGTGATTTGAACTTTTTTTAGATTTGGCTTTAAATTTTTTTTTGGTATTACTTTCTACTTTTTTAAATTATTTTCAACCTACAGTTTAGCCTCTAAATTTAGATTTAGCCTTAAATTTGGCTTCTTTTTTTTTGGTATTACTTTCTACTATTTTTAATTATTTTCAACCTACAGTTTAGCCTCTAAATTTAGATTTAGCCTTAAATTTGGCTTTTTTTTTTGTTTTTAAATTACCGTATTAATTTCTACTATTTTTAATTATTTTCTATTTGTTGTTTTTATGTTTTTATCTTATTTTTCTTTTTGGTTTAAAAATATATAAAAATTGTAATTTGGCTTTTTTTAGATTTGGCTTTAAATTTGGCTTTTTTGGGGGTAATTTTTTAGTATTACTTTCTATTATCTAATTATTCCCAACTTTTAACTTGATTATTTTTAACCTGCAGTAAATCTACAGTTTGGAATTTGTTTAAAGCTTTTTAGTTTGTTTAAAACGTAAACCTTTCTATTACCTAAGTGGAAAAAGACTTTTGATTTTGAAAGAAAATATAACAAAGCATAGAAAAAATAAATTTATTTTCCATCTTGTTTTTTCCATTTGTTATAAATAGATATAAAAACTGTAATTTGGCCTTTTTTATTTATATACATCAATATTTATGTTGTTTTGGCCATTTTTTTTTTTTGCGTTTTTTCTAGTCTGGCAACTCTTTGGAATTCTTGAGATGATGATATATAACACCTGAAGAAGACTGAAGATAAATTGAGTCGAAACTTAGTGAAACAAATAAAAATAAAGATAAGGACAATAGTCTTAAAAATACTTATAAAATTGATCATACCTCATCTCAAGGATTCAGAAACAGATAAAAATAGAGATGAGGACAATAGTCCGAAAATACTTATAAAATTGATCATACCTCATCTCAAGGATTCAGAAACAAATAAAAATAGAGATGAGGACAATAGTCCGAATAATACTTATAAAATTGATCATACCTCATCTCAAGGATTCAGAATAAAATAAAAATAAAGATCAGGACAATAGTCTGAAAAATACTTGTAAAATTACTACTTGATATTTTTATTTCTTTTTTATTCAGTTGGACGATATTCTATTTGTTGCTGTCAATGGTGATGGCACTGAAGATGAACAATTCTTGAACAAAAAGATCTTGGTATTCCACAGAATTCTAAAATTTCTCTATGGACCAGTTCTCAAATTGTAAGTGCTCTATGATTGCTCTTATGGTATTTGCCTAGAATCCAATATCTTGCTTTAAGACATGAATCTATCTATACAGTTTCAGGTCAAATCATCCGTTTGTAAAAAGGTCCAAGTTTTTTATTAGTGTATAGAGACTTTTTGCACACCCTGTAGTTGTAATAATTCTTATTAATCTCTCTCTCTATGCAGTCCTACATTGCTAAAGATGACCAGTCCATGATTTGGTGTTTCCTCCTAGGCCAATAAAATCTGACATTTCATTCTTAATGATCTAATACAATAAAATATCAGTTCTAAATCGGACATTTCATTCTTAATGACCTAATACAATAAAATATCAGTTCTAAATTGGACATTTCATTCTTAATGGCCTAATACAATAAAGTATCAGTTTTTCATCTTAATTTTACTTTTATAAGTAAAGTAGCTTTTATAAATTGTTGTTTTCAAATGTTTTTCTCTATTTCAGATCTTTCAAATGAAGTCTTAATATTTTTGTAGGTCAGTTTTGAATGTTAAAAAACAATCTTTCTTTTTCATAATTATGGAAAGTTTTTTTCCATTTTCTAAAAATTTTCTTTGGTTTTCATTTTTTATTTCTTTTATTTTTTATTTGTTTTTATTTTTATTTATTCATATTTTTTTCTCCTTTTTTTGTGCATGTTTAAAATTGGGTTGTTTTCTTCTGAAGTACTAACCCTTCTTTTATACAGTAATTGTTAAGTGTTGGAATGGTGTGACATTTGTGTTAAAACCGTTCTTTTTTTATTGTGAGTTTGAATTTTTATTTTATTTCATTAATAAAAATGGAATTTTGTGTTTTTCTTACTAAACATCAATAAAGCTCTTCTGACAAATTTACATTTGAAAATTTGTTCTTTGAAATTGTTAAATATTTTTATTTACTAGCAACAGAGAAAAGTTATGAGACAAACCTTTGAAATGTTATTTCCCCTCTAATGATAGGAATAAAACAATAATTTAAAACCTAGTTACTGTTTACTTTGACGGAGGGGTCTATTATGGCGATTAGCCACAGTTCTAGTAAAAAAATATATTTTTGTAAAAAATCAAAATCAAGAAAAATATTTTCATTTTTGCACAAAGGAAGAAGAAGATAAGAAAACTTTTAATTTAAGCAAATAATTCTTTTTTGGAAATGAATCTATTTTCCCTGACCAATGATGACCCTGGCTTTAGAAAGTTCCAGCCCAACTCCTAATAT
>JAUZSX010349041.1:0-10205 GCA_034780655.1 Idiosepius hallami
ACGCATTTGATAAATTAAATAATTTGTAGACCCCAAAACATGCTTAAACTGATAGCATTTTTTAAATATATTGTATGTTTTGAGTATATTTTAATATATATATATATATATATATATATATATATATATATATATATTAATCTGTAGAGTAAGATAGCTTATGTTTATTGTTAGTGCCCATTATAAGTGAAAGAGCATGTAAATTAGTTAAGCGAAGACATGGAATCAACAGCCTTCAGTGACTGTCAAATTCTCGCCTGCAAGGTCATCAGACAGAAACCTTATATATATAACATGTATGTTTATATATATCATGTATGTTAATAAAAATATAAATATAGTTAATGCAGTATTATCCCATATATTGAATATATGACTTAGACCGATTTAATAATGTGTATGTAGGTATGTGTATCAATGTGTACCGTCACATGGAGTGCAGTTACTAAATACTTTGTGACAGCTGGTAAATTTCATTGTTTTTTTTTTTGTTTTTTTTTAAGAGATGACCTAACCTTTATAAAACTGAAGGTTGATTAACAATTATACGATTAATAACACATTTAATAAACCGAAACTTCAGAATTTGTTTAGTTCATTTATCATATCGGTATTTTTTCTTTTTATTTCTATTAATTTTTGTTTGCAACTATTTTCTTTAATTAATTTGCAAAAAATTAACAATTATTGTTTGTGCTTGTACATTTGTGTATATCTATGGATAAACATTTCCTGTTTTTTTTTTATTTGATTTTATTCATAATTACTTATAATTTATAAGTGTGTAAAATTAATATTTTGATTAGTTACATTATTTCCATTTCATTTAATTTGATTAAATGATTTATATTAAAAATATTGAGTAAAATTGATTAAAATTTCCTAAGAACAGCGAGACAATTTGAACCGATACAGAACTTATGAATATCTAAATAAATCTAATGAATATATATATATAAATACTATCTGTCGACGGACCGTTTCGGTATTATATTCCTCATCAGGACAGCTCTGCAGACTAGCCTTCCTCTAGCGAGGATCGAAACCGCGATACAAATTCTTTTGTAGGAATAAAGATGTACATTCTTTTTTTATTGAAGAAATAAATAGGCGCCTGAGATTGCCAATAAACAATAATTGTTTATTTCAATTTAGTTTTCCATTATCCCATCTAACAAATATATAAACATTTTAAGAGTTATTTAAACCTTTTGACACTAGGAGGCCCATATATTGGCCCTGACAACATAAACCAAAAGCCACACCTATATTTAAACTTTAATATGTTCCTTTGTTATAGCTACTCGGAGTGACTACTTGTTAATTTTGATAAGTCGTGGTTTAAAGCCTGAACTTAAAGCCCCTATGCACTGAAAATATATTTTTAACTCCCCATATGGCAAAGACATTTTTTATTTCCTAGAAAAGAAATTCGTAAAAATCTTATTATATAATCTGAAGCGTATTTTTATCTTAAAATCAGTTAAAGATCAGAATTTAAGGAAATACCTTTTAAATCGATTACTTTTTAAAGTTTTTTTTCTGGATTACTTGACAAAGGGATTAAAACAATAATTGGCGAAAATCTTTTTGCCATATATGGAAAAAAAAGGACACAAGCGATGTACATTGTTTAAATATTTTTATTTCGTGACATCTCATAGTTCGAACTTATCTGAATAAAAATGTTCCAGAGCAGTGGATTGTTAGAAAGATAATAAAGACCTTATTTACTGTGTGTGATCTGGCAGGTCATTGTGTGCGACTTTTTATCCAGTTATCACCTTCTATGGTTGTGAATTAACCTTTCGTTGGCACAAGAGATTATTATTAACTTTCAATTTGCAATATCGATTAAAAACCAATTTTTTTCAACAGAAAGTAGTAAATTGTATTTTGACCAAATAAAATAATGAACGGATTTGTAATTAAAGTTTACGCGGAAAATAATGGAATTGTGTGAGTGAGTGAGTGCATTGCGCAATGTCTGCAGTCGTCTTAATAAATTTAAAGGTGACATTTACTCTCAGCGACGGTGGAAGCTCGGTCTGGAATCGTATTACTCTACTTAATTTCCAGTCAAATCCATTACTTTTACTTAATCAGCCTCGGACAGATGGGGCTTGTTAAGGTGAAGGGTAACACCAATTATAAAAAGCCCGGGTAAGAGCACGTGAAATGGTCTTATACCAAACTTGGATTGGTACTTACCAAGTAAATATAATATACACTCATTTTTTTCTTTTAAATTAACTATTATTTCATTCTTCATTTATATGCCACTGTTCATATCTTATTATTCATGTAATCATTTTCAATAAAAAAATAGATTGATATTATTTCAAAAGGCATCCATTTGATATAACAGAATATTGGCCAAATGCCAACATCTGGAAGCTATGGCACAGCCTAAAGGTTAATGGTATTCATGAGTATGGAATAATTCAGAATCCTCAATGCCAATGCATTTTATAATAGAGAAAAAGCAAAAGTGAAAGGTATAGAACACGAAGATGTTTGAATATGGAGAAAATATTGCCAAAGAAGGAGGAACAATTCTTTAAGAAAATGATAGGCAATAAATTTTAAAGTTGCATAAATTACAGCAGATTAATACAAATTGAAAGCTGAAGTTAAAATGGCGTTCAAAAAACAACAAAACATTAAATGATAATGAAATTTAAAAAAAAAACGTTAAGGAGAACGAGAACTGAGATTTAATAAGATATTGAAAACATTAAATGCAAATAAAACTCTTGTGGAGCTTTATTTAAGCTCTTGAATGCAAATAGCTATTTCTTTAGAATGATGATGAATTATTCTGTTCATCGACAGTTTTTGTATAAGATATAAAAGCCTTGCATTATATATTATCCCTAAACAAAAGAGTAATCCGTATTCATTAGTTCCAAGCATATGAGAAGATAAGAAACAACAATGAAAGATAGCAAGATTGTTAAAATCATGACAGTTGAAAATATCATTTATAGTCAAATTGAACTAAACTAATAATTTCTTATTTATAAATTTATTTGCATTGGTTAAATCAGTTTATTTTACCACGTAAGTTAAGTAGAACATTTGGGGCCTTGCATATTTGTATTTGTTTAATCTTCAACATGTAAATGACTTCAGAACCATTATTCTCTAGATTCTCCCTTCCTGTTCTCTAATTGATATATTTTTGTATAGAAACTGTCGGTGAAGCACATTGATGGAGCAGCACTTTTTATCACATGTTAAAAGGTCTATTTATATTTTTGGAAAATCTGTATTAACTAAACTTTGTTTTTTCCTTCCTATGCTACACTTTTACTAATTTGTTTTAGATTCCCATATCTTTATGTCAATTACCTTGCGATTGTTTACAAGGATTATGAGATAAGATTTGAGCAAAGTTGCCATATTTGAGACAGAGAGAGAGAGACACACACACACTTACTATCTCTCTCTCTCTCACACACACACTTACTATCTCTCTCTCTCTCTCTCTCACACACACACACACTCTCTCTCTCTCTCTCTCTCATTGTATGGTAAAGTCCTAACCCCAGTAAAATGGGTTTCAGTTGTAGTGGTAATTTATCTAATAACTAGTAGTACTTTGTAACAGTAGCAGCAACAGTTTCAGCTTTAAATCTAGTAGTGGTGATTTTAAGTAACAGTGAAGGCCACAATAAATTTGGTAGTCAGAAATCTAGTTTGCAATTGTAGTTAAATGATAAAATCTGATGAGTCAGGATTCCTAAAATAGAAGAATCATCTCCTTCCTGCTCGGTGATTGGTCTGGTTAAATTTACCCTCTATATTTAATGGAATATTCTAATCTCCACGCTCATAACAAATAGACCTGTAGACCAAAAATAATGTAACATAATTTAATTAGGATTTGTTAGAAATAATATCGAAAACTTAAATGCAATAATGGACAACAAAAACAGCATGATAAACATAGGCAAAGCAGAATAAATTACTATAAATGCCTTTTTATGAGACGAGATGACAGGAATTTTACAGAAATAGCTGTGAAGTCGAAAGCTAGTTATAAACGGTGTTAATTTAAAATTTTATTTTCAAGTGCAATGTAATAACTGTTTATTGTGTCGTATAATTAATTGATTTTGCTGTCAACAGATATAGCAACACATAAACTTCTGACATATCTAAATCGATACACGCAAGATATTACATCTTACAGGTAAGAGGTGCTTACTATGTTAAAAGTGCCATCGGTGATGGAGACAGACAATTTATTAGGCTGGCTTGTTAATGATTTAATATACGTTTAAAATAGCACATATTAATCAGAGAGAAGATTCAGTATAAATGATTGAAAGAATCCACAAAATCACCGATGTTGACAACACTTAGTTTAAACAATCTGGATTTAATTACGTGATATTATCAGATATCATAGTTGTTGAAAATCTTATCAATTCTTGATTCTAAATTAAATATTTGTTGTAGTCCCCATTTGTTGTAGTCGAGTGTTGTATTATATGCAGTGTAATTAATAAATATAAGAAACAAGACGATAGTAAGAGTTAAAGATATGTGTTAACAAAAAATACATAAATAGTGGCATACGGTCTGGCAGCATAGAGACTCTTGGCTGCTATGCTGAAATCCTCTCTCTCTCTCTCTCTGTGTGATGGGAGAGATTACATTTTTAGCGATTGGAAGAGGTCATTCTGAGGTGTTTCCCCCAATACAATATGTTAGATAGTAACCAGGACCTGTAGTCAATAAACGTTACTAAATTCTTAGGAAACTAAGGAAACTATTAATAAAAACTTAAAATAAAGTACCAGACGTCTAATCATATTATCATCAGAAAACAAGTTACTTTTTTAGCATGTAAAAGTTGTAAAGAGCATCAAATATTGTGTAAAAAAATCCTTAGAATCTTACCATGCTGAATTTAGTTCCATTAATTCATTCATTTTTTTCAATCCAAATATAGAAGATAGTGAAATTTGTTAGCTGTATTTCAAAATCTGCCCAAATACAATTTATCTTATTAACATGGACAATATTTACTCTATCAATGATGGTTTTATTGTGAAAAAAATAATTTATAGCAATTATTTAACATCTGGACTAGGAGAAAAAATGATGCGGTTAGTATTATCATTAATTTACCTATTATTGTCCTTTCAAACTCATTTTATAACAGGAATGAAAAAAAAAATCTAGAATTATAGATATTGCGGCTCATTGCTTACTGCAGTGTTAAAAAAGTCATTGAAGTGATGAAATGCCCTTGGATTTTCAAAATCTGTAATTTTATTTAATTAAACCTTTCCAATAAATATTGGCTTCATCTGACATAATTAACTGTTGCAAAAATCTGGATTCAGTTTTCTCATCTAAACTGCATATTAACCCCAGTTAAAAAATCTTTAGGTTCCAATTATTCTAACCCTAACCCCTTATTTCCAAAAATAAAAAAACTATGGCGACCAAAACAATGCTGCCAAATAAGTATGCGTTTATGTAGATACAAAGATATTAATCAATCCAAAAACATAAAATTTAAAAACATTTCATTAATCTGAGATAAAACAAAATAATTGTTAACGTGGCTTACCCGTTTCACTCTATAAAGGACCCTATCTTCTGAAAATCCCCAAACCCTTACACGGAGGTAAGAGTGTGTCCCATTATTAAAGGTAATTATAATAGTTTGATATTATAGTCAGAAGCACCGACGCATTTTCCTCAGTTTCTGCCCTGTGTTCATTTTCCGTTTCAATATCATCGTCATCGGCGGTCACTCGTGGTCGAGTATGACTATTCTCCTTTCGGGAGGACACCTGTGCGGGATGTCTTATAACGTGGGGAGACTGATGCACCTGCAGTCACCACACGGACCCTTGGCAAAGGATGGCCTTGTTCCAATGGCATGGATAACCATGACGACTGGAGGTCATACAGCCTGCTGCAGCCTTCGACCGCCGTTGTGTCAATGTAGACATCATCCACCACATTCAATATAATCCTATGTATATAAGCCTTTTGTTCGAGTCTTTTGGGGGGGCAACTCTCAGATCCCCAAAACAATATTCAAGACTAAAACATTAAATACCAAAACTCATTATTCACCATTGGTGGTCACTCCTTGTTGAGTATGACTGTCCTCCGTCTTAGTTCTGTGAACCCTTTCGGGAGGACACCTGTGCGTGATGTCTTTTTAACCTGGAGAGACTGATGCACCGACTGTTGCTACCTTGATCTATTTTCAGTACTGTTGTGTCACTGTGTGCATTATCTACCACCGTCGTTGATGACTTGCACTATTTAACCCATAGCTGGAGAGAAGACAAAGCGTCATACCTTTCCGATGGGTATTAGTCGGCGTTAACGCAGATTAACGTACTTAGATTCGAACCTGTGTAATACAGTTCCGAAGTTCGATTGTCTATCCACTGGGCCACGTTGACTGCCTAAACAAACCTTTACAAAAACTACAATCTCATAAACAGATGAAAACTTCAGTAAAAATGTGACTACGGTAAACGTTTATTTAAAAAGGGGGCTACGGATCGATAGACAGTCTCTGTAAGACTTGGAAAAAGAAACACGATATCAATAATAAAAAGAGTTAAGAGGAAATTTTCTTTTTTTTAAAGAAGTTTATTGTATGATTTTTATCAAAGAAAAGAATCGTTAATTTAAAATGATTTTATTTAATCGAATCGATAAGGGCATTAAGTATGAATCAATTTAAAATGCTACACCGCGTACAACTTTTCTTTGTTTGTTGATAGAAGTAGATTCTTTTCTAATTTTATTGTATTTGAAAATGAAGACGTAAAAAAAGTTAAGTTATTTTGTAGAATCTGTAAACAAAATAATTTAAATGTCAGAAAAATGATTTCAAGCAACAACAAATAAACAGTTAAATTAGGAATGATTCAATATTTTGGACACTGAAAAATAAATAACCAATGCTATTAACTATTTGTATGAACCAGTTATTTGTATAGATAGAAATGGGTTTCATTTTAGGTTACATTGGAACTGTAAATTAAATTATGGGAACTCAATTTTTAACATTTTCTGTGATTATAGTTTATTACAATTCTTTTATTAAAAATCCTGATATTCATTTCAAATGATTAATTAAGTTGTGCGTATAGAAGTTACTCGTTTAAATGTGTATATAATTGCTTCTTTAAGCTTTTGTTCTATTTTTAATTCTTCATAAACATAGCATATTTACAGTTGGAACTTCTAGTTAACTGCCTTGCGTGAATATCAAGCAATAACACATGTGTAAAACTAACAGTAACCAAAGGCAATTCTCTTGACTACATACCGAACTATAGATATTAGGTCAAGTCGCGTTAGAGACACCAGTACAAATCAGTTTCCTGAAGTTAAGCAACGTCGAGCCTGGTCAGTAGTTGGATTGGTGACCATTATAGAATACCGGACTCTGTATCTTGCGCCGAGTTGAAAAATACTCAGGTTAGTGTCTTGGGGCGCATTTAAACCACTAGGTTGATGTACTTTTTAGCATTGGTTACAAAGTCATCTAAACATGCGGATGGGAACTGCTTGTAAAGTTCATATTCTCATGAAACTCAACACCTAATATCGGATGTTAAATAGTTGAGACGGCTAAACCTGCAGAGTTCAGTATACCGACATACTCACAAAAACACAGATCTATAGACAGTGCAATGTTTAGCCACATTGCTGCTCCGACACAGAATTTTTCTTGCGGTCCCTTTCCTAGAAAAATTATGTTTTCTCCCAACAATGATCAAAGATTATATATATATATATATATACACATATACACATACATATGCAAATATATTGTTAGAAAGAAAGAGAGATAGACAGATAGATTTATATTTCAAGTGTGAATGATTTTCTAGTCAAGCCAAGGAGCCTTGTGGCTCCTAGGGATCTTGCGCCCCCTGCAATTGCAGGGTCTGCGGAGGCACCAACCACAGTCATGGCTATAGAAACAATAATGTTTTGGACATCTTCTTTAAACATACAATGGACATGTAGCGACGTTGGATCATTGGTAAAAGCTCAGGCTCTAAAATCATATTACGCGAGTTTAAATCCCAGTCAAAACCATTACATTCACCTTTAGCTGCCTCGGGTGGATGGGGTTCGTCAACTCTGGAGAGCAGCTCATCTAATTGAAGGGTAACACCGAATGTAAAAAGCCCGGGTAAGAACACTTAAAAATGGCCTTGTGCCAAACTTGGGTTGGTGTTCATGAAGTATATATAATACACTGGACATGCATCTTGTTGTAATATTCATGCTCATATGTGTGTTCAGGATAAACACTGATGGGCTAAAGGCCAAAAATAGAAAATAAAATAAAGAATTGCATGAAGCAAGTGAGCGCGGATATAAGGTAAATAAATAGGCTTAAACATAAAAGAAACTTAGGAGAATGCTTGGCGAGGTCGAGGAATATATTACATCGTTGTACAAACAATAACCAGCAAGAAGGAGAGTCGTAAAACAAAGTAAATGTTCTGACATCAATTTCTTTTTCGATGGCCATTTTCATTGGGTTGGTTTGCTTCAATGTCTGGTCAAAGCTAATAACAGAATCTCAGCTCACAGTTCACTCCCATCCGCGTTTCACTTCGGCCTTTTACGCCTCGCCTCATTTTACTGCAAAGTTCGTTGGTATAGCTTTTTAATGTATACTTTAGTTTTATCTATACATCCTTTCTACTGTACATCTTTGGTAAAACATTTATTTAAAAATCTATGCTTTTTTTTAGGTATTACATTTTTATGTTTTGTTTTTATCACTGTTGTTGATACTAGTCTGAATTTATAACACTGGTTTTCATTATTATCATTATAAATGGTTTATAAACCTCTAGTCCCATCTTACCAGTTATATTCCCAAAGGTTTGGGCAGCGACGGTGGAACATTGGTAAAAGCGCATACTCTGGAATCGTATTACGCGAGTTCAAACCCCAGTCAAAACCATTACTTTAACTTTAGCAGCCTCGGGTAGATGGAGCTCGTTAACTCGGGAGAGCAGCTAATCTGTGTGAAGGGTAACACTAAATGTAAAATGCCCATGTAAGAGCACATAAAATGGCCATGTGCCAAACAGTAAAGATAATATTCCCAATGATTTTCTCGGGGATGTCCAACGGGGACAGTAGATAGTAAGATTCAGAAATTGTAACTCGCCAGTTTGAATACAAATCGTTTCAACAACGTTTATATTTGGACTAATACCCCTAGGAAAGTTATGAATCCCTTTATTCTTTGAGTTACGGATTAAATATTGCATATTCTATTTTTCGAAAAAAAACCATTAATATTGGACAAAAAGGATTTTTAATAAAATAAATTTGATCTCGGCATTAAATCGCCTACAAATTTTGATACGACGTAAAAAGAAACAATTTTCTGGTACAACGTTGGAAATTTGTGTGTCAAACCAGCATATTGAAATCTTTCAAATATGTCAGAGTTAGGGATATCAATTCATCGGAGGATGAGTTTAGTTTTTGAAAGCAGATAAATTACACGTGGAAATAATTTCTACTAGATTTATCAAACATTATTCCATGGTTTAAACAAATATATAGGCTCTTGTGACCTAAGATAAAACGACACGCTAATATTTTTGTTCTAATTTAGTTTTCAAATTGGCCAACTCTTATTGACGAGTTGTTTATTTTGACTATTGCAATCATCTTTATACTTATTTGTTTTACAACGCTTCAAACGAATAAACATTCGGTCTTCCTCAGGTATCATAAACATTACAAATAATATTCGTAAAATATATTAACAAGCACCCATAAAAAAACATTATACAATGTAAATCCTTCAAAAAATACTCTGACCCCTAACTATATATGATTTTATATGTAAATATTTTGCTCGTCGGTGGTTAGAAAAAAATAATAGGGAGTATGCCATATTGGAGGGATGTTCGGACTAGTTCACAATTCACCTAATGCAAATTAGCCCAAACTGGCACCAATTGAAAGCGGTTGTAAGAGTCTGTAGCAAGCGGTGAGGCTATATTTGGCCCAAGTGTCTGATAGCGCTTAATGAGGTTGGACCAGAGACTGATCATCTCTGGTCGGGTCCGCGAGGTGAGAGGGGTCTGGTGTTTTGCAAGACCCGAAACCCCTTAATGATCCCCGCTTGAGAACATCACTGACGACACCCTCATGCGCCCTGATTC
>JAUZSX010349052.1:0-10204 GCA_034780655.1 Idiosepius hallami
AAAGCCCGGGTAAGAGCACGTAAAAATGGCCTTGTGCCAAACTTGGGGGTGCTCACCAAGTAAATATCATAATTAAATAAATTTTATTCTGAAAAGTATATTCTGAAAAATAAAATGACTTACTTTGACTACCTCCTCCGGGTACCACATGGCTGGTTCATAGCAACCATTTTTACAGCGCATACACTGTTGTCCATAGAGTTTAAACATGACGTACCCGGAATTGTTAGTAAAATTCAAATGGAACCAGAAAATGACGCGACCTTTCATTGAAGTCCACCCATGACCACATTGCTGTCAATGAAAAACAAACGAAATACATTAATCACAATATACAAGAAAACGACTTCGTCAGCATTTTTCCCCATTATTCTGCTCATAGCAAGCATTAAATTATATTTAATAAATTGTAATTCTTTTGAAGCATCATAGAATTATTGATAATAAACACATGGTGTATTAAGGCTAGCGACGGTGGAGCATTGGTAAGAGCTCGGGCTCTGGAATCGTACTACGCGAGTTCAAATCCCAGTCAAAACCATTACATTCACATAAGCTGCCTCAGACTCGTCAGCTCGGGAGAGCATCTCATCTAGGTGAAGGGTAACACTGAATTAAAAAAGCCCAGGTATGTAGAGCACGTAAAAACGGCCTTGTGCCTAACTTGGTTTGGTGCTCTACCAAGTAAATATTATATTAAGCCTATATGATTCGTTAAAGGAAGTAGTCAGTTATATTTTGGAGCTATAACTCCTTTTTCAAACTAGTGTTCTTTTTTCGTGCATGTTCAGTTATTTTGGTGTTTTACTTTTAAGTATCATATAGCCTTAATAAACTATATTTGCATTTTGTGCATGGTGCTAAAGTATTGAGGCGTCGTAGTACTGGTGTAAAAATGATCTATGTTGTTTCTGTTGCCGTGATGGCAATGAATATTGTAGTGAATATTGTAGCGGTGAATTCTAATTGTTCATATTTTGGGACAAAGCTAGACAAAATTTTAACATTCAGTTTGTGGATTAAGATTAAGATTGAAATAACGAATTAATTGAGGCAATCAACCTTCGTCTGGAAAAAGTCAGGGAGAAAATTCTTATGATTTTATAAATAATTAAAAAAAAAATCCGTTCACCGCTTTTAAATGCCATTGAGATAATTTATTTTCGTTGACAACCTAGCCTTGTAATTTTCCGAATAATCTACATTAAAATCAATTAAAAATTCTCATCTCATCAAAAATTTTGAAGTGCACAATGGTATAAATATTCCACTTAGGAGAATGACTCCGACGAGACATCAAATCAACATTCTAAAATCAACTTCGGTTGACTTTAACTTTCGTTGAAATTCATTTGTCAAAGCTTTTTGTATGTCATTAAAAAAAGAGTTTGTGACTTACCTGACAGGAAAATCTAACTTTTGCACTGTCTTTAAAAGTTCGCCATCTATTACTTGGAGGATAATTTGTCGGAAGCAAATACCAATGGTCCGGAAAATATTGACTAAAAAGACGTTCAAATTCACCGTGCCAAACCATCTCCATACTATTTAAAGTTAGAAAAGAAAGAAAGGAATATGTCAGTGTATTTGCGATGTCAATGTATTGTTTTCTTTTTTTTTGGGGGGAGACATTAACGTGGAATCTCTGGAATAGAATGTGGCAATTATTTCACAAAAAAAGTCTTACAAGAAAGAAAATCAAAATATATTGCTGATCGGGATATTTTTGAAAAGGTATAAATCCCCATATTCCCTCCAGCTATGGATTAAATAATCCATACTTTCTAGATAAAAAGAACAAAAAAAACTACGTGTGGACAAAAATAGCGTTTATCAAAAATGACTGTTTATGGCATTAAATGACCTAAAAGGTTGGTATGTCGTAAAACAAACGACAAACCTGGCAAGATTTATGGTATCAAACCTTTCAAAGATTAACTGTCTTTAAATCCTTTTTCCAGGAAATTTTTTAGAAAGAACATTGGCGTTTTAAAGTGTAAAGATTCAAATTGTCTCTTTGTCAATTCCATTTTATATTAAAAAAAATAATTTGTTGGGAGGATTCATTATTTTGTAAGATTGAAAAAAAAAATTCTTTAAAAAATAATAAATACTAGCAGAACCCGTGTAAATTCCACGCTAGTTAATAAATTAAACCTCGATATAAGCATAAACCTTTTCATCACATTAACAAACAATGAGAACTTCATTATAGTTTTTTATTTTATTTTTGAGATGAGGCATCGTAATTTAGGTATTAACTTTATTATTTCCGAGTTTTGTCCTCATCTTATTAAGTATTTTTGATGTTACTACACTACGAAACGTAGTGTAGTAACATCAAAAATACCTACTAAGATGAGGACAAAAGTCCGAATAATAAAGTTAAAAACTAAAAATGAGATCTTCCTTCAATATAAAAATCAGTATCTCATTAATTCAGATCAGATTGCAAATTGAAAAAAAAACATTTGAAAATTAATTTAAAGATAAAATGGTCTCCATTTTTTTCTCCAAAATTTTCTTAACTGATCCAATCAAACGTTTCTTAACGAATGACGTCATGATAACCAACGAAGTTTTTATCGTATTAATATATAGATTGGAATTTCCACTCGTTCTGATTCTGATAGTTAATATTAGTAATCTGGATTTGAACTTTTATTTCATTATTTCGACTATCACTTGCTTTCTTTTTCTCTGAGAAATATCAAAGAATATCAGAGCATCGATAAGTTGTTTCATGAACGGGACAAACAAACACGCACAATCATTTCATAGATTAATATAGATTGGGGCTTTATGTTTTAATCAATTCTTCCGGATTAATATGAGTCAGAGAAAGAGACAGAGAGGGATAGAGAGAGAGAGAAAGAGAGAGAGAGAGAGAGTTAGGCTCAGAATAGAACGTTTTGAGTAGCATATGTACACGTATGTTGACTCAGTTTACTTATATTTTGAACTACAAACCCATTAAAATATAACGTAACTGTAAAAATCTTATTCAAACTAATTACTCATGTCGTCCCTATTCTTCTTTATTCTTTATTGACATGGACATAAAAATACAAGCTGAAACTAATTTTCGTTAAAATGCAATTTCATCAGCAAACTCATGGACAACAATTAAACCACAAATATGTTTGTATTAGATTGCTTGTTTGATTACTTTGTTTTACGATATATCAACCTTGTTTCAACTCTTTTGATCCAGTCATGTAACAAATATTCTTGGAATGCTGTGTGTACTTTTGTTTAATTTAAGAAAATAGTGTTTAGAATAATTTTTATTATAATGGTTCACATATCCAGTTCTCAACAAAGCTGGCGATGATAACTATTTTAGTCCGGAAAAAATTGCGTCGACCTTGCACCCAACTAACTATTTAACTTCAGTGGGTACGTGGGTGCCCTAAAATAAAGGGCTCTAACCAATAGTCAAAATGAGTTATATTATAGTTAACTTACAGAAATGTGCTCAGAGGACCCTAAGCTACACTCTGAAGCCACTGAAGTTAAATAGTCGCCTGGGTGCAAGGTCGAACCTATTTGTTCCTGGACTATTTCAGTCACATCGAAATTATTTCTTTCTGAAAATGACCAAAAACGTTACTAAATGACCTTCGTGTACCTGACACTTCAGTTTTGCTGAGGTAGTCAATCTTTTTAGTTTTGATTTATAGAGTGCCTATATTTCACTTGACACAATAATCTAAATTGTTAAGCAGAGAATGTTTTATTCCTTTTCCATTGATTTATTTGCAGTGTACAATTAAACAGTTTTGTTTCTCATAAAACTCTCGAAGTGTTAATGACTACCCAGACGAAGCTTATGTCAGTTTCACGATACGAAAATCCAGTCATTGTTCTTGCCGAAATAATACAATTAGTTTTTCTTGCTTATTCATGGAACACATCAAAAAACAATATACGACTTTTTAGCGTATACGGCAATAAAAATAACTACAAAATAGTCCTTTGTATTTTAAACTCGTACAAATTTTCTCAAACTTAAGATCAGTTCTGACGCCCCTAAAGATTAAATTTGAGGTTATACAAAGTAGCCCCAAAAAATGTTTACAACGTTAAAATACTTATGTCCCTTGCATGAAAGTAAGATTGTATGGTTTCGGTTGTATCAATGATATATCTGAACAGTTTTTTATTATCACGCTAAATCCACTAAGAGAAAATCCAGAACTGATTAGAAGAGTGATGAGCAAAATGAAAATAACTAGTGAAGCATGCATGGTCCCCTATGAGTCCACAGTGAATGGAACATAAAAAACACGAATATAATGATATTTTGGAGAGAAACGTTAAACAACCCCCAAAAATGGTGTTTTTAGCCTAAAAAAGCCCTTTGTGATCAAGAATTTTGTCAGATTTGAAGATATTGAATTTACATTTGGGACAATTCCCTCCACATTTTGGCCAAGTTTCAGAAAAATCTAATGGATGGATCAAAAGTTATGGGGATAAAAAGTGTCATTTTTGGCCATTTTGGAATGTTTTTGACCCATTTTAGGCCCCTGGAGACACAACAAGAATTTTCGTAATGAAAATTTTTTTTTACTATGCACATCTATATATAAAAATACAACTTATGGCAAAATTTCAGAAAAAAGTAATGGCGGGTTATCCCGCAATTCTCCAGACGCACGCCACTGAAAACAATGGTCCCTCTCCAATAAATCGGGGGAACAAAAAAAAAAAACTTAGACAAAGGGCATAACATTTTTTAAAATTGTTATTTCAATCATTATTAAACCAAATAGTAATGTAATAATTACTTACATAATTTTTTAATCAATTGATAAAATTCGGTTTAAACTGAGGCATTAAAATTTCCATTACAAATCATAAAGTTTAAGGTAGGATTTGGTTGTAAAGCAAAATATAAGCATAAACAATTAGTACCTTTGAATAGAAAGTGATGATATACTTTAAATTATAGTGTATTTTGGCAGAACTTCCTTCTTCATACATGTCTTATTAAAGAAAACTTTAATTCTCTTTTTTAGAAGATTCCTTTCGGTTTTTTTCTTGTTATCAAAACAAAAAAAATAGAAAGGAGGATCCTGAAAAGAAGGATTAAACATGTATGAAAATACTGATTATGTAGCTATATTAAACAGCAGTTTTCAATGATAAAAATATATGATTATTAGGAAAGAAGATTCAAATATTTCAATTTATCATTTTGAAATCTGGAGTTTTCATTAAATATATTTTTTATTTTAATTCAAACTTTCTAAAATTTTTAGAATTCAGTTAAATGAATATATTGTAAATGGATTTCATGGTTTAAAATATTTTCTATAAAACATTCTCAAAAAATCCTTTTTAAATAAAAAACACTGATAATATTTTTTTTACTTCTTAAAAAAATGAAAGCATCATAAAATGAAAAAAGAAAACAACAATCAGAAATAAAAATTGAGTACATGACAACTCTAAGCCACTTGCTGGCACAAAATGCTGGATGTTGAAGGCAACTACTTTGAAGACTGTGAAGTGTTTTTTCCCATTAAAAATGGACAGAATATTTTGGTTATTTTGTAGATTAAATTTTGGGCAACAAACATAATAATAAGAAGAAGAAATGAAGATTTTAAAACAATCAAAAGTAAAATCTTTAAATTGAAATTGATATAAAGAACAATGTATTAATCTGAGTTTATTTAAGTTTAATTTTTATTAATATTGGGAGAAGCAGGAATATGCTGAAAATGACCCACAAATTTCCAATTATATTTTAAAACTCAATCTCCAATTTTTTTAGAATAAAAATTATGAATACATAATTATTTCCGATAATAATCTGAAAAATCACTGAAAAACTTTAAAGAAAAGAAATTCAAATTATGAGTTTTCATTATAATTTATCTCAGAAGGCCTCATTATTAAGAAAAAAAGTATTTCAATCAATTTAGGGTTATTTAATTAATTATTTATTTAATTAATTGGTGAAAATCTCATAATTATTGACTAATTCTTACATTTTTAACTTTTTTGATAGGAGGGAAGCATTCATAAATAATTTTTTTAACTTAAGCAAAAATTAGAAACATTTACAAACCCATAAACATAGTCTGGTATTGAAAATTTTTCAAGATAGAAAAACTGTATTAAAAAAAATACTATAAACATTTTGGAGTATTCTTGGAGTTTGATATATAATGTCTAGTTTAAAGAAGTAAAAATTAGTAAAAAAAACCTGTTTAGTGTAAACCAAACAAATTAGATTCCCTATCTGAGTCATCACATTAAATCAAAGTTCCATTCAGAATGCCAGTTATAAACTTGGCCTTGTCGTATTTAGTCAGATAAGAGAGACCATTTTTCAAAATTAAAATCACAAATTAATGTGGTAAAACATAAAATAAAATATTTCCTTTAGTTAATTTTAATCTAAAATTTAAAGTATATACAAAGGCATATTAAATAAAGTCATTAAAAAACTAGTGAGATAAATGAGAAAAAAAGTTTGGATTCTTGAATGAAATGTCCTTGAACAAAAAGTCTTCTCTTATTTGTTTCTATTGTTTTTTTTTTGTTTTTTTTTTTTAGAGAATAGTGGCAACTTTTCGGATATTATTCAAGTCTTTTTGATTAGTCTAAAATTTATAGATAATTCTAAAAACAACCATAAATTGAATTAAATACAGTAATTAACACTAAACATTTAATATAAAATTTAAAAAATAAATAAACGCAAAACTAATTTAAAAACAATTTTAAAAAGTGTACCTTCAAAGTTTTCTCTATAAAGTAGCATCTTCAGATCAGGACTTAAAGTATCCATTATTATTATTATTATTGTTATTACTTCTTAATCCTTTTTTTCACATTTGCTTAAAGATGGAAGTGAGTAAAGAAATATAGTTGGCAGGAAATAAAAATATAGGAAACCAAATGTAATTCTCCCGGTTTTGCAGAAAGTCTAGATGAAGATAAGTGTCCTGAATAAATGCTAAATCGTTAGAGAGGGAGAGAGAGAGAAAGTGACAGAGGATAAGAATTAAGAGACAAGGCAGATATTTTTAAAATTAACAAGACTGACATGGCCAGAAGGGAAAGATAAAAGAGGAAAAGTATGAAGTCATCATTAGTAGGAGCAACGAGTGAGTGAGTGTGTGTGTTTCTGTTTCTATATTTAATGTAAGTGTGCTTTTGATTCAATTTCTTAGATTTGATATGAATTTTATACTTATTTTAGAGAAAAACTCGATCTCAATATTTTTATATCCTGATGCTTAGAATAAAGTATAAATAAATGTCTACTTAATTAAGTCTTCACAAATGCACATTTGATATCATTCATTTAAAATCATTTTTGTACATATTTCAAACATTTTTTCTTCTATTTTCCAAAAAGAAATATCCAAAGTGAAAAAGTGCTTAAATCTAAAAAATATATATAAGTAACTTCAAAATCAAAACAAAAAAAACTGTTACAATATTTTTGGTCCATTGGGATAGGGTATGACCATTCAGATTTAAGCAATTCCATTTATATCTAGGGTTGGGAAGGTAAAAGATAGACAAATCTAAAAGGAAAATAGATATATAATACATAATTCCCTACATCAGCCAAGTTAAAATACTTTGATTGTCAGAATGCTGATGGCAAACAATAAAAGACTGGATTTGTTGCAAGGGAAGTTTTTCAGATTGTTGGCATTAAATGTTTTGAAATTTTCTTTCAACAACTTCAATGACTACAATTAGAATATTGTTACAACTTTCAACCCAGTATAATGTCAATTTACATCAAATGGATTTCAAAAATGCTTATTTAAATGTCCCAATTGACTGTGTAAACCCCCACAACCACCCCGAAAGGTTTAAAATGAAGAACAAAAGTTTAGTGTTGAAGCTTAAAAAAACAGATTTATGGCTTAAAATAGAGTGGCCAGAATTTGAACAAGGCACTACATACTTATTTAATGGAACAAAAATTTTAAAAAATGCCCTGTATACACTAAAAATATAAATAAGCAATTAATAGTTTTGATTGTATGGGGAAATGATTTATTAATCACCTCCAATTGTGAGGCCAATTTAGCTGATCTTAAGAATAGATTAAATACAAAATCTAACATGATTAATCTTGACCAGTTATCCTGGTTCTTAGGTATATAAATTATTATTATTTAAAGAAAACTACATTTATTTTCTGTTGAAGTGCCTGTGCATATACACATATTTCTATGTTTCAGATGTAGGGAATTAATTCTCTAAAGGGCTCTATAAGAGATTGGAATAACTATGATGAAATGGACAAATTTATTCAACTTTATACCAGAAAATATGTAAAAATACCAAAACAAAGATTAAAAATAAAATATCAAATGGAAAATAGATTTTAAAAGAAAAAAACTTTGAGCATTTTGAGTGTATAAAATGAAACAGAATAAAGACTAAATTGAAATATTCAGAAGAAGAAAAAGATATTTTTAAAACAAAAATGAAAAGTCATCAACATTGAACATTTACAATGAAAATTTTAAAAAAGCATAAAAGCAAACAAATTGAAGATAGCATTTGAAATTATGGAAAAACTACTCAAACATGTTTTTAATGTAATAGTTTTGTCGCTACCCGCTCCATTTTTCTAAAATAATTATTTTCTAAAAAAAATAAATTCGAAAAATATTTGGATATTTTTTTCTACACAAAGGAAAGAAGAAGGAAAGAAAAACTTCATTTAAATTAAATATTTTTCAAAAATATATTTTCCAGCCAATGGCGATTTTAGAATCAAAAGTTACAACCCTTTTTTTAGTGTCGTCTGCCGTGCCGCTAAGTAAGTAGTGACTCAGAGCCGTTCTATTAAAGAACCATATTAGGGTCGAAATATCAGTGTGTTTTTTTTTGGCCTTTGGTTACTAAGGCCGATATATCAGCCCCTTAGGGTCAAAAGGGTTAAAGAAAACATATTTGGTAACGCCGTCCGTCCTCACCGTGGAGGCTCATCGTCACCGATCAAGCGCTTTGGGAAATCCTCGAGTGATATAATGCCTCAATGTGATAAAGTGTCCACACGATGAAAAATCATGTGATAAAATGTCTAGTGATTAATGGCACGTGATTAATTAACGGGCGATGAAATGTCCATTAACCCTGACAGCGGCTATGGTGGAGGCTTGGAATTATTGTCTTCCCAAAACAGGCTTAATTGCAAGCAGCAGCAGAGCCACCTCTCTGGGGTGTTGATGAAAATAACAACAAAAATGCATTAATTTCTTGTAATATTTGATATTGATTGCTATTGTATACGGACTTTTCATCACTCGACTTTCATCACCCGACTATTAATCATGGAATATTAATCATTAAACTTATTCCCATGGGTTTTTTTTTATCACCTGAACACTTAATCACTCAAAGAAATTTAATTATTTGCTGGATTTCTGAAAGTACTTTTTTTTCGGCCGTTGAAGCTGCAAGAAACATCCAACTTATAAAAGGGAGAATATTATATTTATTTGGTGAGCACCAACCCAAGTTTGGCACAAGGCCATTTTTACGTGTTCTTACCCGGGTTTTTTTACATTCGGTGTTATCCTTCACCTAGACGGAATGCTCTCCCGAGTTAACGAGCCCCATCTGCCCGAGAGGCTGCTAAAGTGAAAGTAATGGTTTTGATAGGGATTTGAACTCGCGTAATACGATTCCAGCCAGAACCTGAGCTTTTACCAATGGCCCCACCGTCGCTACCCAATTAAAAAAAAGGGAGAATACATTGAAAGATCGAAAATGACATGGGGGTTTATAAAGTTTTTATCTGGGAATTTTCACCTCAAAAGACAAGAAGACCGAAATCAATTGACCCAGGATTGAGGAATATATACCAAACCCTTAAAAAAATAGAATAAATAAAAACAAATAACCTTGTTTAATGTTTCAATTTTATCGACAATAATGTCCAATTTTTTAATGTCCATGAAACGTTGTCCACTTATGCAAAATTGTCCATTTTCGTTTTTCAGAAGGGTTACGATTACGCAATTTATTTTTTGGGGTAGCAATGATTTTTGTCGTTTTTTGGGTATTTTCTGTGGACATTAAAAAACATGAACAAACATTGGACGCATAGCGCAACGGGTAAAGGCGCCGGGGTTTCTACACTTCAAAAGTGAGCATCAGCTGAAGGTTAAGGTTTCAATCCCACCCAAAGGCAGTAATCACAAAAATC
>JAUZSX010349063.1:0-10204 GCA_034780655.1 Idiosepius hallami
TTGATTTACAAATATTGAGCACTCTACTTTGCAATACAGCAAATACGTTTGCCCTCCAAACACTCTATAAAATGTATCCGGAATCAAACAACATGTACACACACACACAAAAGCAAGAAATCACCACACTCCAGTAAAAAGATATTTTAGATAAAAACGCTAGATAGCCCCCAGAAGGGGTGTTCCTAGCCCCACAAAAAGCCCAAGGTGACATGAACCAGAATTTTGTCACATTCAGAAATACTGAATTTACATTTGTGACAATTCCCTCCACATTTTGGACAAGTTTCAGAAAATTCTAATGGATGGATCTAAAGTTATGGGGCAAAAAGTGTTATTTTTGGCCATTTTAGGCCTCAGGGGATGCAATGAGAATTTTTGGAAAAAAAATGTTTTGTTTTTTTTTACTTTGCACATCTATATATAAAAATACAACTTTGGATGGTTATTTGGTAATAGTCCAGATGCACGAAGAAAAAAAAAAAAAAGAAAAAAAAAGGACTTACTTTTGAAATTCCCACTCTCTGTTGTCTAGAGGACAGACTTGTCTGGTTTTTAACCATCGTGATATACAATGGAAATGGAATGCATGCTAAAGAAAAGAAATTAAAAAAAAGAAAAAAAAAGTAAGCAATCAAATTGAAAAACAATTTACAAATTATTTGATTTATGCTATAAAATCTAAAATCCATTTTTAACTACAGTGGAACCTCGCTAGTTCGCGGTTCAACTTTCGCGGGTCTAAAAAATATTTTAAAAAATCAATAATAATGAAAAATATCAAATTAAAATTAGAAATTACATTATTTTACAAAATTTGAAAACAAAATATTCAATTAGAATTAGTAATTACGTCATTTTACAAAATTTCAAAACACAAAGAAATGCAGCCACTACGCCGCCTCCTGCATTGTAAACAGACAACATATTTTACAGTTTTCTTTTTTTGTTATAACATGAATTTCACTCTCTCTACCCGTATTCTATATGGTGTACTGTATACAGGGGGGTATACTGTATACCTGTACACGTTTTTTTAAGCATTTTTGAAGAGGCGCCGCTACTATGCAGATTTTCAGTTTTCGCGGGTGGTCTCGGTCCCCATTAACCGCGATAACCGAGACTTTACTGTACTTTGTTCAAAAAATAATTTTAGATAATAGTGATGCTCAAAAATAACTCTTTAAAAAAACAATTTAAATCCTCAACAACTTTTGGCTAAAAATTGAATTAACTGTAAATTGATTCTTAGTGAATTAGAAGATAAACCAGAGTTTTGTATTGCCTTCATGGCTGAGGTTTGTTTTATTACCATTACTGGCAGCCCTTTCTTTATGACAGACTCCACTTATGTGGCTTTGATTTTATGAGACTTGAATTTTTGTCACTTTTTAAGAAAACAGCCTTTCTTGAAAAAATAATTTTTCTTTTAAACTTTTTGTTTCGTAAACAGTTTGATCTTTGCTCGGCATCATCTTTTTCTATTTTATTTTATTGAATTAATATGAAGTATAATAAGTGGACATTTATTTAGCGATTTATGGGGTAATAAAGGGTTAATTCCGAGCTACGTGCAAATTTGGGTTATATTGTCAGTGTAGGAACGGATGTAACACAAGGAATTTATTTTAATGCTCACAATTTCAAATGTTATCTATTTATTAAGTATTTTCATTAATATAATCAAAAACACCCTGACATAAGTTTAAAATTCCAGTTTCCCCACTTTGTAATTGACTAAGTACTTTAGTATTTATCATAGAGAGAACAAGAATATTAAATCTAAACCTTTTTCAGAAGAAGATATCCAAATCAATTGTAGAGAAACTTTTTTAGTTCTATTTATAATCTAAAAAGATGACTTTTTGTTGCGTGTAGGGCTATATTTATCAATGACAAAAATGTTTTTAATTTGATAATTATATAAAAAAAAAAAATTTTTTTTTTTAAAGTCCAAATTGTAAATATTAAAAACAAGCCTGTAATTATTCAAAGTAAAAAAAAAACGAAAATTTATTTTTCAAGTCAGCAAATATTTCAGTGTTGGTATTAAATCCACAAAAGAAGAGTTTTTAATTTCCTTCAAATGGGACAGAAGAAGAATAAATAAAATGAAAGTAAATCAAAATATATTAAATAAAACATGACAATTCTGTTGTCGGATTGGTTCATTGCTGTTACCCTTGGCTATAAATGGAATCTTCCAAATCTAGAAAAACAGTTTATTCATTAGACCAAAAGTATTGCCGCAATTTTATGAGGTTTGTTTCCCCCCTCCTTCCTCTACTATTATAAGCAAATGGTGTAAAGGACAGAGAGGGAACTGGAGAAATAAATGGAAGCCATATGTAATCTTTTTTAATAGTTGAATTCATTAACTTAACTGGGGTGAGATAATCTGATACAAGATTAGAAAATAAGATAACAAAATATAATCTAAACAATAAGCTGCCTAAGATTTAAAATACTTAATCTATCTTGCTCTAAACATTTTTTTAAGAAGAGGCATCAATGTCTGCTTCAGAATTTCTCTAAATAAGTCTACATCCCAAAAGAAAGACAGGTTTCCCTTTCACAAGAAATAGGACTTATTAAAAAGAAATACATTACTCTTATTTATTGTTATCAATAAGCAATATTACCTTCAAGAATATAAAAAAAAACCCATTAATACTTACATTACAGACCCCCCAAGCGACAGTACACTCTTCACTAGTGGCAGATGCTTGATTAGCTTGACATTCAATGCCTAAAATACAAAATAATAATTAAATTAGACATTATTCAAATCAAGTATAATAAAAAAAATATTAAATATTATTAATATTATTATAACTGATCAACAGCAGTTTAATAATAAACAGAAATACATTTTCAAAATCAAACCAATTTTTTTAAAAAATTTTTTTACAATATTTGGGAAACAAAGTAATCGATGTTTTTTTTATCAGATTTTTTATCATTGCTTTATTCTTTTATGTCAAATCATTAAAAAATCTTTTACAATTCAAACTTAAATTTGAGCAAAGAATTTGATTTTAATTCTTGTATAGAAAGAAAAATATTGTAAATCAAAACTTAAATCTAAATAGATTTAATTTTAACAATGACCAAAATTCTTACAAAGAAATTGAATAAAACCAGAATTCTTTTTTGTCCACTCAGATTTTCAGCTTTTAAAATCATACAAAGCTTAGAATTAAAGAAAAAAAATATTAGAAATAATTTTTAACAAAACTTGTTATGGCAAATAATCATGACAAATTTTTCTTGATTAATTGTTTGTAAATTAATAAAGTTGTTAAAATCTAAAATCAAAAATAATCCTCTTATAATGATTTGTGACAAGAGCCAAAAATAGATATTGTTGATTACCTCCCTTTGTTGTCATTCAAAAAGGTTTGAAAGAAAGCAGTGTTGGCCAAAACAAAGGGAAGTAAGAACTAGATTTATTTTAGATTTTTTGAAATGACTTAGGATGGTCACTATATTCCTATTAATATTTTAACCAATATTTGGGATAGTTAATTTAAAAAATCCAAATTTACAAACACAAAAGTATTGGATATGCTTTTCTAAAATAATATTAGATGACTTTTGCTTTGTGAGTTGCAATAATGCAAGTTAGCATTCATCAAACAGATCTTTATATTAGAATAATTTTTAGTAAAATTTGTCCAGTTCATCCGCTTCAAGGTCAACCAGTTCATTTATAATAATGCCTAAAACTAAAATGTGAATAGTTATTCTTCAAAATATTGTTGATAAGAACACAAAAAAGGAAAAGGGTATTTAAGTTGAAAATCTCTGGTGAAGCAGTTGCATGTCTTCCAAGATGTGGTCAATAAAGAAAAACGAAAAAATATTAAATTAGGCAAGCCAAAAGGAAATAATAAATCCGTTTTGTTACTCATGGTGAAATTCAAACTGGCCTCAGAGATCCTTAGAATCATGTGAGCAAGGATACATTTCTTAGAGCTTTAAATCGTGCAGGTTTTGTTTCAAGATCTTCAAAAAAGTTCCATTGCTAAAGCGTCAACATGTCAAATCACATTTAAATTAGGCTAAAACATATGGGGAGAAACTTGTTCAGATGAAACAAAAATCAAAATATTAGGAAGAAACCCAGCAACATGGTTATATGGTACAAAATGGCATGGCAGCAACAAAAAGAATACCATTCTTACTATAAAGTTTGGTGGTGGTCTGATTATTTAATGGGGGTATTTTTCATCGAACAGGCTTGGTGAATTAAAAATAATAGAGATAGAAAGTGCATATATCTAGGGAGATTTTGGAGAAAAGCCTCCAAAAATCTGCTGATTTCTTATGACTTAATAGCAATTTCCTTATCAAGACAACAGTGATCCCTTTTAATATTTTCAAATTAATCAAAGAATGGCTTAAAAATAACAAAATTAATCTTCTTATTTGGCCAAGTCAATCTTCAGGCTTCAACTGAATTAAAATTTTGACAATAACAAATTCATTATGAACAAAAAAAAAAGGGGGCACTTACAAAGATCCATAATGTGATTTCTACAAATTGCACAGTTGTCTACAACAATATCTAAAAAGAAAACAAAATTGACACAAATAAGCAATTTTCTTTGAATACTTTTAAATGATACATAAAAAAAGGAAAATAACAGTAACATTGTTTGCAGCATTAGAAACAAAAATTCAAAATTAGGATTAACATATTTTGGAAGGAATTTTCAGGTGTTTTTTTTTTTTGTGGCAAACTTTAAATTAAAATCACAGAAAATAGAACTCTCAATTTAGCATCCATCTCCTCTAAAAAAAACAAAAACAACCCACACGTAAGGTTTTACATTTAGTTATATTTGTACAGAGATTAAACTTCATAGATAAAAAGTGAATTCACTCCAAATGAATGGCTAAAAATATCAGTGTTTTAAGTTGGATTAATTCGTCTAAAAGTTAATGGAATAAAAAAGGGTATTGTTGTTAACCAATTGGTTATTGGTTGGATAAAGACTTTAGATGAAACAAAAGATTATAAAAAAGAAATTCAGATTGACATAAAAGATGAAAAAAGAAATTGAAAACTTGTTTAAAAGAAAGTTCACTTACCCCAAGCCCAAAGAGCAACAGCATTCCACTGAAAAGAAAATTTTCATTTGAAGATTAAAATGCATTCAATACAAAAAAAAAAGGTAAGAAAAATCAAAACAAAACTTTCTTTCAAGAAAAAAAAAAAATACAAACCACGGAGCACAAATCAAAGATATCCATTTTTTTTTTATAAAAAGACACCAAATTGAAAACAAATCAGATAAAGATTCAAAACTGGTCAAAATTTACAAATAAAATACATAATAAATATATAATATATGAGTAAGATGAAATGAATTCAATTTTTCTTTTGTTCAAGTTAACAAAACCTCAAAATAATCTATGCATATCTCAATCATTCTGGCTTTATGAAGATTTATTTAAAAAAAAAAAAAAGAACTTTTATTTCATTTTATTTATTTCAGACAACTTTGATATTAAACAAAGAATAGAAAATAACTTAACAAATTGTTAACCTTTTTCATATTATTTAAAATAAATGGATTTATATGAATGAAAAAAACCAAAAGTCAGATTTTAAATGACAAATATTTGTTTTTGTAAGAATAAAGTGCATTTATTAACAATAGATTTCAAAGGTGGTTTTTGTTTTTAATTAAAAAAAAATGCAGAAGGAATTAGAGATTCTAACACATAACTTATGATCACATTTGTTGCATAATAGTTGCTTCCTGTCTCAGATACACATCATCACAGAAGAGAGTAAAGAAAAAGGCATTTGTCAGGGGGGGGATTGCTACTTAAAGAGTTTAGATAGGATTGGCTCATGTCCAAGATAATAGATTATGATTAATGAAAGTATGGCCATCCATCTGTGTTAAGGTTAGAGTTATTAAAAAAATGTCAAAGTTAAGAAAAAGATTTTTGTTGTCTTTGTGTAAAAGCTACCACTTCAAATGAACAACCCATAACAACTACGAGAGAGGCTGGACTGAAAGCTCATGATCATGGTCCGTAAAAAAAAAACAACCTCAATCGCAAAGAACCCTCAGTTAATAAACGACAAGAAAAGTCTATGAATTGTTTGTATCCAGGTATGACATTATAATTTTTTACCCCTTCTGACATTGAGTTTTTATGACAGACAAGTAGAGTGAAATATTCTGCATCCAAGTGCATGGTGGTGGGAAAAATAAAATATGGGCCCCACACAAAATGCCTGTGTCATTTAGGGGGCAGGGTTATGTTCCTAGCCTGAGTCCAACAACCCCCAGAGTCTGACGAGGCACAAATGACATGGACACATTGACTGGTTGAAATTGCGAGTTACTAATGATACAATGCCCTTAGAGTTGATTTGTGAGATCACAGGGTGTTTTGGTTCTTTCAACAGACACCCTCCTCCAGGTGACCCAACCAAGGTTTGCAAGTCTTTGGTTTGTGTCCAAGCAGCCCATCTACTTCCATGACTCTCCCTTCTTCAACCAGAGCAATCAGGAAGCTTTGAGCCCCCAGTGTCCGACAAAGCACAATTCATATGGACACTTTGACTGGTCGAGAATGATAGTCCCCAAGAAGGGACGATGTGGAAATTGATTTGACTTGCCGAGTGAGTGTCGGAGGAGAAAAGCATTGTAGTCTCGTTCCAGACGAGAGTTGGGTATATAAAATACCAGCCTCTTTACTAGTCAGCGGAAGTTACCTTGCTGCTGCCGGTTAGTCAATGAGGCAGGTAGTCGTCTCTGTTGGTGCTGTTAGTGCGTCGATTGGTCGAGAGGCTAGTCACCTTGCTTTGTTAAGTTCCTGTTACTGTTACAAGAAAAGCTGTCTTGTAAGCAGCAATATTGCTAATTTTGTTGCAACACTCGATTGCCTTTTCTTTCCCACCCCCCTCTTCTGGTGGCCACACTGATGCTTCTACAACCGATAGTTCAACCTTGGGGGTAAATACCACCTTTCAACCTTTCCGACCCCTGACAGTGTTACCAAAGTTTTGACAACAGGGGA
The DNA here is from genome assembly GCA_034780655.1 of Idiosepius hallami. Classification (NCBI taxonomy): domain Eukaryota; kingdom Metazoa; phylum Mollusca; class Cephalopoda; family Idiosepiidae; genus Idiosepius; species Idiosepius hallami. Next base: position 7,048 of record JAUZSX010349063.1, read on the forward strand.
AATAACTTTATTCTAAATATTCTAGTTCAAATCCCAGTCAAAAACCATTGCAATCACCTTAAAACTGGCCTTATGCCAAACTTGGTTGGTACTGACTGCTGCTGCTCACCAAGTATATATATTATTTAATTGTTTTCATTAATTAGTGGATTATAATTTTAATTGGATGTGTTGGAATAATTGCTTGAATCACTTTTGAATTTTAAGCCTTTCGAGCCTAAAGAGCCGATATATCGGCCCTAGTCACTTGGGGCCAGAAAAAAAAGGTTATTTCCTCAAAATGGTCATCTAGAACACATCTGTATGACTAGAGTTGGTTACAAGCAATTAAGAAAAAAAACAGATTTTCATGAATAAAAGTTGAATTTCTTTTAATCAGAGAAATAACAAAGAAAGCAATTCTAGCTACAAAATTATTTTTTGTTTTAAAATTCAAAATTCTAGTTGTTTTTATATTTTAAATTCGTTATTTTGACTTAAGTTTTAATTGTTTAGTTTTGTATTTAAATTTGTTATTATTCTTTTTATTTAAATTTAATAAAAAAAAGTTATTTCGTTTACAATGGTTTTGTTAAATTTGTTTTATCTTTTTTTCGACCGGCACCCGTGAAAACTGACGTGAAAACGTAATTTAAAAAAAAAAAAACACTTAGACCAGAAACATTTAATTTTTGAAGGGACAAGTTTTTGTCTTATTACCGGTAAGTTAGTTTTTGTTGTTTGAGAAATAAAACGCTTTTTATTAATTTTTTTTCCTAGCAAAAATAATTTTGGTATTAATGTAGGAGGGGAACAAACTAAATTTAGGGTTCTTTAAAAAATGGAATGGAAATTCTAAATGTAGTGCCACAAAAAGAAAACGGAAGTAACTGTTAATCAACTTCATGTTTTAATGAAAAGACAAAAGAATATCTAATCAAAACAATTTTTTATTAACAAACGAGAAAATAAAGTAAGAAATACAACACAAACTCAAACTATCGAACCATTTTTTATAGTGTGGAGACAAGGGAGTTACAATAATTAATTACATTTTTTATTTTATTCTTATAAAAAAGAATTGATAGTTTGTTGAATTGTTTACTTTCTTCTCTCGTTTGTTAATAAACATTGTTACTTCCGTTTTCCGTTTGTGGCACTACATTAAGAATTTCCATTCCATTTTTAAACAACCCTAAAATTCGTCCCTCTCCTGCATAAATACCAATTTTTAAAAAACAGACATTAAAAAAATGGATTTTTTGTTTGGGGCCGAAAAGAGGGTCGATTCTTAACTCAACAAAAATCGAGGGAGAAAAAAAAAGATTTTTTTTCTTTCTTTTAATTCCTTTATTTTTTCATTGACTTATTTTCTTTTTATGTTGACATCTAGAAATACAAAGACTTACATAAAGAAATTTATTCTTTCAAGTTTTATTTTTTCAAAACTTAAAGATTTAATTTTTAAATTAAAAAAATATCTTTTTTTTAACAAACAGAAATGTTAAAATATTAAAAATTGAAGTGAAATTTTCAAGAGAAAATAGAACCAAATAAAAAGCTTTGATATTTATTTTAATTATTATTAAATTACATTGCATTCACCTTAAAAATAGCCTTGTGCCAAACTTTTTACTGCTCACCAAGTAAATATATAAATTATTTAATTATATTTCGTAGTTAAAAACTAAAAATGACAAAAAAAAAATTAAATATTTTTTGGAGGATAAAAAAACAGATTTAAATAAAACGAAGGAGTTTGAATATTGAATTGAAGACTTGCTTTTCTAATTGAAAAAGTATTTTTCTATAATAAATTATTTGATAATAATTTAAGCTTACCTTTTTTACTTCAAATCTTTTTTTATTTCCAGGTTTTTCTCCAGCAACAGAAGATGAAGTCGAAGCTTCTCCAAATTCTTCTTCGTCAATTTCCATTGCGGCTGCCATCTTTCTTTAAGGCGTGTGTGCACGAGATTTTCAAATCTCATTTAATCACGCGTCACTAAAAACTCGGAATGGCAACTTCCGGTTCTCCATAATCAACATTAAAACACTTTAAGACAACAAAGAAACCTTTGAACCCTGACTTATCAAAATTACCAAGTAGTCACTCAGAGTTGATATATTAGAGGAACATATTAAACCTTTGAACCCTGACTTATCGAAATTACCAAGTAGTCACTCAGAGTTGATATATTAGAGGAACATATCAAACCTTGAACCCAACTTATCAAAATTACCAAGTAGTCACTCAGAGCCGTTATATTAGAGGAACATATTAAACCTTTGAACCCCAACTTATCAAAATTACCAAGTAGTCACTCAGAGTCTTTATATTAAAGTAACATATTAAAACCAATATATTGGTGTGTCTTCTTTTGCCTAAGATAGTCATGGCCGATATATCGGCCTCTTAGGGTCCAAAGGCTTAAAGGACCATATCTGGGTCGAAATTTCGATGTCCTTTTTTTAGCTTTGGTTTCTTAGGCCGACATATCGGCCCTTTAGGGTCGAAAGGGTTAATGGAAAAGCCGCCAATGACGAAGGTCGTGGGGGGAGGACGCCGGCTTTGGTTGGTTTTCGGCGACAGGCCGGTAAAATTCCTTCCAGCCGAGACGCCATTTCCCTAATACCCGGCTGGATGTCCCACCCGTTAGCCTACCCGTAATGAGCGGAGATAAAAAGGACCGTCAAATCCGGGTGCATTAATTGACAAAAAGACGCACCCGATTTGGCCTTGAAAATCACAGCTGGATTAGAGGGGGACTTTTATTTTTCGTTCTATTGTCTTTCTTTCTTTTCTTTTCTTTTTTCTTTTTTTCTTTCTTTTTTTTTCTTTTTTTCTTTCTTTCTTTTTTTTCTTTCTTTTCTTTCCTGTTTTTTCTTTTTTTTTTCTTTCTTTTCTTTCTTTTCTTTTTTTTTCTTTTTTTTTCTTTTTTTCTTTCTTGTTTTTTCTTCTTTTCTTTCTTTTCTTTTTTTTTCTTTCCTTCTTTCTTTTTTTCTTTTTTTCTTCTTTCTTTTCTTTCTTTTCTTTTTCTTTCTTTTTTTTCTTTCTTTCTTTCTTTTCTTTCTTTTCTTTTTTTTCTTTCCTTCTTTCTTTTTTTCTTTTTTTCTTTCTTTCTTTCTTTTCTTCTTTTTTTTCTTTCTTTCTTTTTTTCTTTTTCTTTCTTTCTTT